>DWHU01001356.1:0-12859 GCA_018247975.1 Parides photinus | reverse complement strand
TAATATCAACAGTTAATTGACAAATGAAATAACATTACAGACAAGTGTTCTGCTCCATGGATGACTGGTATGGTATGACAATGGCGGACATCCGCGCCATCGAGGACCGCACCAAGGAGGAGTTGGAGAAGCTCCGGCGCGAGGGGGAAGTGCGCGGAATGCGCGCCGATAACGAGTAAATACGTGTGTGCGTGGAGCGACGGGCGACGGAACATGTACGGCGGCACTCGGATTTAAATATTCGTCGAACTTCATCGATTAGCAATCGCCATTTAATAAATTTTGAAGTTAGTAATTCCATTACAAGGTCGCCGGTATCCGTACGGCGCGCGTTTAATTGCACATGTATCGTGGTACGCGATCGTGTGATTTCATTTGGCGTTATGTACGTAGCGTAATGTTCGCGTGGTGTTGGTGAGGGTGTAAATTCTGTCTTACGGTAGTTCGTTCTCCCGCCCGCGCCTGCGCAGTGCCCGCGCCCCGACCCGCCGAGATTGCATGCAATGCTGTACGTCTTTTGCTCAGTTCATCTTAGTAATAAAAATAAATATTTTATATTGATATATACCCTATTTAATGAAATTTTTAGAATCCAACATGGCGTTGCGCTTTAATAGCTAATTTCGTATTTTTTTAGGTATATTCCGACAAAGCCATATAAAGATCGCGGACAACATTGTAGATGTATACATTTATGTATATAAAAGAAAGAAAACTGTTTATTTGTCCTGTAATTATTGTTTTTAATACACAACTAAAATGTACTACGCTATGTATCTATGAGGGTGTGGACCCTCAAACCTGGTTTTTAACTTAAATGTATCTGACTTCAAATACATTTATTTGTTGTTTAAAAAGTTAGATGTTATCGATGTTTTTCTTAGCGAGGGGGGATCCCCGTCGGCGCGTGGGCACATTTAACCATTAGCAAAATGATTTCATTGAGATATGTGGTATGAATACTAGTTAAATAAATAAGTCAATGTAGTCAGTGGTTAAAAGGTAGTGTTGTCGGTTACCTAATCAATTACATTTCGGATTACATTCTTGATGTTTAGCAAAACGAGATGATGATGTTATTTACGTTTCTAGTACAGATTTTTCGCTAAATGAAGAAAAAAAATATTTTTAAGACTAACGCCTTGTCACCCAGGCAGGCGTTATTTGGCTGTTGTGTATTATAAATTATCATAGATAGTTACGAGAGCATATACTAATATAATTTTCATTTAGTTTTGGACCATTTATTTGCATGGTAACGTTGGTGCAATACCGTATTTATTAACGACAACCTGTATGATAACGGTAGCTTGGTTAACTAATTTATTTCACGGGTTTTGCAAGGTGAATTAATAATTCTTTACTACTATTTACAACGTAGTTCCGACAGTGGACATATGTCTGTTTAACCTTCAAGCATTACAGGAAATTTGTTTGGGACAGTGTGTGCAGGTGACTGTTGCATATTTCGGGTTACATATTGCAACATTGATCACTTTAACAACGGAATGGTTTATATTATTAAGTTTATTGTTTATAACAGATCAGTATTTTGTAATATTTGTGTGACATTCCAGATTCTATACTGATGTAAAGATTGTGATCTTATTGTATTGTTTGCCATCTAGAAGAATTATCTATGTCTACAGCTCTCTCTTTGAAAAGTTGTTTAATGTTCATACGATAAATGCATTTTGTGCTATAATATTGTAAATCTATGAAATATTTGTGTAAATTATAGAATCATGTATATGTGAGTGAAAATATTAGTTCTGAACTATCGCGCGCTACTATTAGTTTACATCATAACTCACCATCAAGTAGAAATCCTTATCAAGCGCTAGTTTATGTAATCATAAAAAAAAATGTTTTTAATTTATTTTTTCGCTAAAATTATCTGTTACTGATAACAGTCTAGATGTATTAAATGTTCCTCAATTTTTTTTATCGATTAAAACGTCATTGTGTGTTATTTTTTTAATTTTGTTTTGATTTACTGCACAGAGATAGATTGCAAAATAATTTATATTTTGGTCAAACAATTTAAGTATGCGGGTCCAAAGTTTCGTATGCTTATTTTATTGCATTATGTATGCCTGTTTTATTTAGTTAATATTATGAATTATTACTTGATAATTTGTGTATACCATCTCTCGGTATTTTTCTATTATAGTTTAGAAATTGGCAACACCTGCTTGTTGAAGCATAGCATAATAGTGCTTTATTTTGATTTCGTTTTTTTAATTTTTCTATAGATTTCTTACATATATATATTTAGAGTACTTAATTCTTTGCCTAATATTTTACACATTCTCCTCTAGAAAATGCACTTGAATTGGTTTGGGGAGTTTTTAGACCTTATGCGATATTTTCGTCTTTTTTTCTAGAAACCACATGTCCGATCACACAATATTAAACTAGTTCCAATAAAACGTGTAAATGTGGCTTACTAATAAGTTATTATTATACAGTTAGTTAAAGCTTTCCGGCCTTGGTATTGTTAATGCTTATTTGTTGCAGTTACCAAATAAAATTAAGTACACATAATCCTTTTTTTTTTATTTTGTTTCTGTGCCTCTGTAGACGATTGCTTTAACTCGTCATGCTTTGTTTTATTTATCACAATTCTTTGCTTTCATAAATTAAATCCCTTTTTGACCGTTTTCTAAAATTAATAATTTTCGACCTGTAATTGTAAGTAGACACTATTTGTATAATTTCATTTAACTTATAACAGTTATAGTTATTTTCAATTAATAACTTTTTTATTACATGCTGCTAATGCTAATAGAGAACATTTTTATCGTCATCCTGTAATTTCTTAATCATAATAAATATTTCCCTTCATAGAGTCATTCTTATAAATGGATTAAATGCACAGGTAAATACCAATATATAATAATAATATTCACATATAGAAAGCTAAAATTGTCAATTTTAAATATTTAGCTAAATAAAATTCTTTGACAATTTATTGCATTGAAATGTAAGTATTAAGTAATAAATAATATTTGTTGTAAAATGTACTGTCAAGAATTTGAAGGCCAACAAAATAAAATAATTTAATCGTATCATTGTTTTTGAATTATTCAGAACGAGCCATTTGAGAACGCATATATTTTTTGACAGCAAAAATAAAAACGAATACAATGGACTAACAGGAATGATGATATTACATAAAATGTATTTTGTGTCAATTCAAACGGTCTGGTTCGTGTTACAAAAGCCATTTAAATCATAAAAAAATAATAGATATTATTAGTAATAGTATAAGTGTAAATTAAAGTAAAGCGTGATATAAAATATACGCTGTAGTAATAAAACAAAGATAAAAAAACTACACTAAATCGAATAATGTATTAAACACGACAACTGTGAACAATAATAAAAGCCACAACCTTTTCAATTATTTATTTTGGAAATAAACGTTAGCATTCACAAAATTAAATGAGACATCACAATAAATACTAGTATAGACTAGAACATTTCATCTTCTGTACAGGCTTAGGATACAGGTTCCGTAAACAATATTTTTGGAATCTGATAGAAAAATATCATTTATGCCATATACAGTTATTTGTTCATTTTATATAGTACTATCATGCCATTTAGCTCAATCAATATCATTATAAAAAAAATACCTATAATTCAATGTTACCGTAGCCTCAATGCAATATGCTGGTAAGTGACACGGTCGGCTGGATTACATAAATCTTTAGTATAACACATTGAAAATTATAATACATATTCTTTGATAACAATTAAATTTAACATACACTTCAACGAAGATTTTACGGAGAATTATTTAAATTTGTAAGGAAAATTATCTTGAATAATTTTCGACGATTTTCAGCTACTTCAGGTGGGATAATCATAAGGACACAGCAGCAGTTCGTGAATCAAGTATTTTACCCACCACTTATGTGTTAAGGAATGCTTGTATAAACGAATATAAAACCATCAAGTTCCATCAGATTAATGTTCATTGATTATTCTTTACATTTAATTTTTGTCCTATTCAATATACGTTTTCTCGATTATCATGGAACTCGTAAAGATTATGAACACTAAAAATATTAAAAAATATTTTGAGCCCACAATTATTTAAATGGACTAGTGTAATCAATGGACGTTTTCTGTATCAAACAAAGAACTGTAAATTATAAAAAATTACCAAGGTAGAGAACATCTTCACACAGAGGAGAATGTAAGATCTAACGAGAAACTAATGGCAGAAGTAAAATATATGGAAGTAATGGGACTTTTACATACTAAAATATAAACTTAATTCAAATACAATCTTATTTCTTAACAAATAGAATATAATTAGTTTTGGTCGTCAGTATAATATTTTGTAAACTGCCAAGAGCAGCAGAGTTAATTATTGGTGCTAAGTTTTTATATTAAGTTTGTATGACATTAATCGTTTAATGCTCCCATTTTGCATGAAAAGGAAGATAGTTATTATTTTTATCAAATACCTTAAATTCATTATACAAATATAAATAATATTAAAATAAAAACAACAAGCCAAACACAATTTTGTTATAAATACTATGCAGTTTTTAATAAATTATAACACTTTTATTAGGTACATCAATAAACGGTAAGCACAATTCTGTTTCCTTAAAACAATAGCAATTTAACAAAAACCTTAATTGTTCTACTATGATATGTAAAAGTAAACTTAACTATGTACCACATTAAGGTACTAATGTCATACATAATGAACTAAACTTGTAACTTTCCATCTTTCATCAGTCGGATATTTATTCTCAGTCGTCCACGTCCAGCTCTAACTCTATGTCAGCCAAGTTAATTTTCCTTAGAGTGTTTATAACCATGTAACGCGAAAACAAAATGTACAAATACCGGAACCAAACCATTTGGGATCTGTGCTGCTTCATAGCTCTTATAACACGGCGACTTTCCGTCCAGCGTAAAAAATATCTGAAGCAATAAACAAAACAATCGTTATTGTGTCCTAATATCCTGTACAGATTGATGTATAAATATTTCTCACATATATATTTACCTTTTAGAAGATAGAACGAAACTCAGTGGAAGGTCTAAAAAGCCTATGTACTTTCTTAATATATTTACAGAATCCAAAGTGTAAAAGGTGCACCCTGAAATGAAAATAAATAAAAATGTTAATCTATCTAAACAAATTATTATGAATATGACACATTGATTGGAATGCTTAACGAGTTAAGTTCTTTTAAATGAAAGGAAGCAATACCAAACATAACTCAGAATCTTAAATTTATGGTAAAAAGTACATAGGGATTAAAAAGAGCTACTCTCACCAAGAATATTATGAAGTGATGAGATGTTACATTTTATAAATTTGTGATGTATATCTTAAACAGCTTACAATTTTTCTGTGTTGTATAAATGCTATATTAGGTTGTCTGGTGGCAGATTAGTTTTTTTAAATATGATTATTTCAACAGAACAAACACATGAGACTAGGTGACAAATGTTAATATTGAAAACTTTGGGTGCAAGAATAAGAAATTCTTTAACCAACATTGTGAACTCATCAATAGTTATCATCATACCAAAAGGTCAATGTTACATGGCCAAAGCTTTAGTGAATTTGCTTTGGAAAGCATTTCCTCACAAATTGATTTTCCCCAAATTGCTTTGGGAGTATTTTGTGGCCAGTGGGTCTCCCAACTCGACTCCCAAAGGATTTATAGACCTAGTCAAAGAGTTTACAATAAAAAATTATTTGTTATGATATTAGCTTATTTAAACTGGGCATCTAGATCCCCACATGATGTAGTAAATAAAAATTATATTATAATTTTCGGAGAAAACTGTTATAACAAACATTTGTTAATACTCACTTTTAGGCATATTCTTCTCTACGAACATATAGGCAACAGCATAGAAAACTGCAGAGTGATTTGGATGGGATGAAATACCTCCTCTATCAAATGTAACCAGAGTATCAACCTCCAGAGCTTCTAAGTGGTGGTGTACAAGTTTAGCTATAACCTGCACGGGCCATTGCACTTTAGGATCATCTTGTAGTCTGGTGTCATTAATGAGACAAATATTGCCCTCTGGAACTCCTAACACTTTACAAGCACTCCATAATTCTTCATTCCTAATATTACCTTTTCCATTATAGTTACCTAAAATAATATTCATGTAAAGTACAGTAGTTGCTACATTATTTATGCATAAATTATTATCATAAAAATTGAGGGTTACCTAATAGTCTTCTCTTAAGAATAAACAAATTTCGCATCATCTCCTTTTAGCACAAAACAATACACTTGGCTTATTAGAAGAAATCACAAAAAAAAATATTTTGTATTCATAATAAAAATACATAACAATTATTAATTTTACCATTCTGAATTGATATCTTGATTTGATTGAAAGCAAGGAGACATAGACTTTTTTAATTTGATAACTTTATAGCATAATTTATTAAAAACGGTTATCTTTACGTTAAAAGAAATTAAGTAAGGATTATAAAATTAAGAACAACATTTTTACTTACCATTTGATAAACATAGTATGTAAACTTCAGCACCTTGTTCGCATAATCTAAAGATTGTAGGGCCAAAGAACATACATTCGTCATCCGGGTGCGCTATTACTATAAGAACCCGTTTGGCTCCGAGAGCACCACGAATTCGTGTAGGTAATTTTCTTGCATACCGACGGTACACTATGCAACACACACATAAATAACTTGCGATCCATAAACTTATGTATAAAATAAAATTTCTCAAATATAGCAAACTTTCAGCAATAAACTTTAAGTAAAAACTGTAAACGATTTCTAAATTAAAGGACGAGTCAATAAATGACATTTCTGACTAGACAGTAAATATATTTTTGCTCAGCAGATAGTAAAAGTTTTTTCTTCATTAGTTTGAAAATATAATATTAGTATTTGTACAGATATAAATTCAATTCGTTACTTTATAAATTGTTCTATGAGAACATATTGGACAAACACGAACAGTTTTGACAATGACAAGTTGGTAATTTTTTATTTATTTAACGGCCCTGGGTACTTGTCCTTTCAGCTGACTATTTGGTAATAATCAGGCGTGCAAATTTTGATAAATTTTTAGTGGCATAGATATTCATTATTCAGACATAACTAGGTTTAGTTTATTCTATTATACGATATTAAATAAAAAAATTAGGTAATTTTAAAAACATCTAGTGTTTTAAAGATCACCAATCAATTAATACTTAACAGGAGCAAATATAAACAAAACAATTTGTGTTTCTAATGATATTGATTATTATTAAATGTATTCTTTTGCTTATTCATTTATTTACAAACTTAATGTTTTCTTTATATAAACGTCGTCACAATGTGTATTTAAGCTGTTTGTTATAGATTATTCGTTGTCTATGCTTGTATGTTTATAGTCTGTTGTTTATAAGAAAAAGACTTTTGATCGTTATTAGTCACTCAATGTAAATAAATTGGTTGCTTTTTAGTTGGTGTAAAAAGTGTAACTATACGTGATTACAGAATGAATCAATCAGACTTCTCTTCAGCTATAGGTTTTCTTGATCATTTAAATTCAGACGAATTGAAAGAAATACTTAACGACGATGCAAAATTTGATGCCGTTTTAAAGGATGTGAAACAGGTATCCTTTAGCATATGATTGTCACTTCATGTCTTATAAAATCTTTTGTTTAATTAAATAAACTTGTAAATTCATTAATTAATATTACTTGCAGAAGAGTCGTTGCAGTAATTACTTTTAACTATTTGAATTTATTATTTCTCTGCTGTTTTTCGCTTGCTATGTATATAAATATTTGATAAGTATTTAAAAATAACGACTGATAAAGTATTCACGGACAAAAACCCAAAAAATTAAATGATAATTTTTTTCATGTATGAATTATTTCTTAGTAATAAATAGTAATATCATAGGCAGAAAATAAACACAAAAAGGTAAAAATATACTAATTAAAATATATACTCATTACTGCCAGGAGTCTTACTGCTTACGCCAGGAGTCGGTCGAGGTGGAAATCTTTGGGGGAGGCCTATGTTCAGCAGTGGACGTTTCCAGGCTGATGATGATGATGACTCATTACTCAAGCTTACATTTAAGACATGGCTCTTAGTTTTTTTATGTTACATGTACATTGTAAGAGGATAATTTAATTGGAATTTAATTACAAATATCTATTATTGCTTTTTAATTACAGGTCAAGGACTGGGAAACAGAAAAGGAAATGCTTATAGCCAGTAACAGGTCCTTGGCTGAATTTAATCTCAATCAAGAACCAGAATTGGAAGAACTAAAATCACAATTGCAACAAAAGTCTGATGTTGGAGAACAGTTGTGTAACCACATTCAAAAACTTCTTGAAGAGTACAGTAAGTAATTTTTAATTTCTTACATATTCAATATGTAATGTCACGTATATATTGTGTGTAACTCATCAATTTGATTCTACTTTTGGATATATAGAAATTAACTTCCTTTTTTAATTAAGGCTTTATTAATGAAGTAAATTTAAAAATCTTTGTTTATAAACTTCATCAAATTCTCTTTAATGGATATGTTAATTATGCTTGAGAACCTGTAACAATAAGTATTCTATATTTTATACTTTTTAACTATATCTTTTTCAAGGCAAAATTTATTCTTATGAATGAAATAAGATATTTTTTAGAGACAAAATCAGCTGGAATCTCTCCAGACACAACATTAGCATTACTACAAACAGCTGCAGCTGAATCAGAAGAACAATCTGAAAACATTGCACAAGATTTCCTTTCTGGAAAAACAGATGTTGAAAAGTTTCTAGAGGACTTTGAACCTATACGAAAAAAAATGCACTTGCAAAAGTTTAAAGCAGACAAAATGAATGAGTTACTGAAGACTGGCAGTCAAAGTTCCTATGGGAATGGTCTAGCGAAGCCTTATTTACCATATCCAAGTTATTCACAAAATGTGCCAAGTGTACCATACCCAGTAGGACCATTAAATATGCCAATGCCTGGAATGTATGGTAACCACTTTTGAAATTTCATAAATGGTCATAATAATTTTGTGTCAAAATGTTCACTGATTATCATTAATAACTTTTATTGTTAGATATAATAACACAAGAAACAGTTGCATATAATATCTTACTTAGGATTTAAACATGAAATCTGGAATTAGATTATGAAAATATAATACAAGCAATATTGTACCTTTCTTAAATAAATTCAATATTTAGTTTATACAGAAATACATTCAATTATAAGGTAGAATGTAAATTTTTCTTTGGTAATATGAATCAATATCTTTTGTAGGTTGTCACAGATATAAAAACATTATTACAAGTTAATGTTCAGTGGTTCAAAAAAATTTAAGTTTTTTTTTGGGTAGTAAACTATTTTGTAACTTTCAGATACTTTTAAATAATCTTATTCCATTATAACATCACATAATATCTTTTTTATATCTTTTACCATTAAAATTTTGTCACATAATTTATTTGTAATATGCTCTTGTTAAGAGTAACTAACGTTAAAACATTGGTTTATGTCACAAAATATCAGAAAACTTTAGTAAGCTTCATTCAATGGTTCATAATTTTTTTTAATTGTCATTCCCTTATATATTATTTTAAGTAAAATTATCCATGTTAATAATATATGTCAATTCTAATAATTTAAAAAAATTCAAGAAACTGCTGTCCGCTTAAAGTGGTGCTTAACTAGATATGACATAATGGCTAATATGTGATTTTTATTGTATGTAAGTAGGTAAAATAATATTTAATACTATAATAATTAATTCTTATATAACAGTAAACATTAAATTACACAAATACTTTTTTAATGTATGTAATTGCACTCACTATTTTATATATGTTAGAGGCAAATGATAGACTTCTCTTAAATTCATAAAAAAAATATTTTGTAATTTATTAATCTAATTGAAATTAGTCATAGAGTAAAATTGTCTCTTGCAAAGTAAAATGTAGTTTTTTATTTTTAGTACACAGTATATAGCATATAATGATCCTGAAATATTTATCAAAATGCAAGCTAAATCTAATAGAGTTCTCATCAAAACAAGATTTCATTTTATATCTAACTCAATGTTATCTAACCTACGCCTGTAATAGATTTAAAAATTGTATCTATAAGTTAATATTATGATACAATTTGTATTGTCTACCTAAAGGAATTACGTGAAATTAATTTAATAAATCATGTCTGATACAATGAATACAAAACAAGGGAGATGAAAAATTATCTAATTTCACATTGTGTTACTTTTTTTTATGTAAATATTTTATTAAAAGTGTTTGTGATTGCACAATAGACATGCTGTTGGTGTGAGTGCCATTATCGCTTTGACTGTACATAAAATATTGTTAAAAATAGCATAACCGAATTATGGCGGAGATTGTTTTGTAATATGGTATTAATATAATTATTATTATATAATTGAAAGAGTGTTATCTCAATTTGTAAGATGATTAATTTTTTTATTTGTACCTTTACATCATATGGGATAAAGTTCCATAACAAAACTGTCTCCTTTAAGTTTTATAACAAAGCTTGAGCTTTAGGTAACAGGAAAGTTCCTGAATGTTCCAAAAATAACAGCTTTTGTGGTCATGTGTAGTTCACCAACTCACATTTGGTAATTTTAATGTATAATCCCTTAATCCTCTGTATGAGATTAATTCCCAATGTTATTTAAAATAGACTAACATAAATATAATAAAAGAATATGTATTACATATTTACACCAATTATGTTATAGTTAAAACAACAAAGTTTTGTATGAGCAAGCAGTATGATATCTTTTCATATTAGTTACAATGTTAACTATATAATTAATTAATGATTCTTGGTAAAGAGTAAATAATTTCTAAGAAGAGAATTTCATTTTAATCACGAATGAGAACAAAATGGACGTTGACAAAAAAATATTTAAACTGCGTCTTTTATCGTCTTAAAATTCAACAAAATTTTTTTTTGATAAGTGCTGGATTTTTAATTGTAATTAAACAATATTTTGATTTAGGTATGTGCATAGTCGTTATTTTTAGATGAATAAATACGTGTAGTTCTACATGTTAATATCAGATTTGTATTTATGTTATAAATATAATATTGATGCGATTATTTGTTTGTTTCTACATCATCATCAATAAAGCAGAATTTTAAATTAAAGTATATTTTATAGGATTTATCAACATTTATATTCGAGAAGTTAGCCATCAATTTTCAAAATGCCATTTGTGAAACGTTTCTTAGTATTAACTAAACATTTAATTATAAATTAAAACGAGTGACTTTACTGTAAACTGAAATTAGAAATGTTGGCAACGAACCGTTTCAAAGTGACTGAAAGAAACTTAAAAAAATCGGCTCAAAATAAATTTAAAAATTATACCCGACAACTATCATTTTCCGCGGTTTTGAGCAAATATCTAGACAAAAAAACCGTTCACTCGCCTTGTAACATGGTCACTTAAAAGTAAATTTACGACATAGGAGTTTATAACGGTGTTAAAGTATAATAGCAGCTGTATTATACAGTCACTTTAACATCCACATTGTCGTTTTTGTACAGCACTTAAACATGGAATGAAATATTTTATGTACAGATAAAAAAAACTAAGATACATTGACGATGTCAAGTACAGAGCGAAGTGGAGGAGAATTATAACGAAAACTGATCCACCACCATATAGGATTAGAGCTACTGAGAGAGATTAGAGTAGGCAGGGTACATCACTCGAAAAACTGTCGGTCCATTGAACTGTAGACTTCGATTGATGGCTGCGTATCATTAAACTTAGTAGTGGCAAACCTTTCACAAGGTACACTGATGAATGGACGAAGATCGTGGATAGCCGCTGGGAGCTCAGTGCAGAACGAATGTTGTGAAGATCCTAGAGGACTGCTCAGCAGTGGACGTCTTCTGGCTATTGAGACTATGTTTTTCGTTTCAGTAAAATATTAAAATTTTAATATTCTTGTCCAAGATAAATTATAGGCTGTAATTCATTACATTGTTTCAATATTGTCATTAAATACAAAAGGTGTCCAATTTTATATTACTTTAATAATTAACAAAAGTATGTCATACCTAGATATGTACAATATATACATAAATGTGCTAAACATTCTAATATTAATCTTTTTTACCAATAATCAAATCTTATGTGGTATTGAATGAGAATGTAAAAACTAAATATCACTTCAAACAATCTAACAATTTTTTTATTAGTCAGTCTATTTTGTAGATATTTGCTCAGTAATCGGCTGTGGTTCTTTTTTGATGTCTTGTTTCTTAACGGTGTTTGTATCAAATTCGTTTTGTCCATTCATTATTAAAAAAGAGAATAAACAGGTGAGACCAAACAAAATAAAAATTAAGTTTTCCTGCCTATTCGCCTCTTTTTTCTCCATAGCTTTTACTGTTTTATTCTTAATAAATTCCTTCTCATATTTGGATTTCTGTAACATATCTCCATAGTGTTGCCTAGACCTGCAATTTAAGAGATTTTATAACAGCCTTCTTATATTACGTTAGTGTAAGTGGTAGTCAGTGAAGTTCATAAATTCAAACTCAACACATAACTTGAGATTTGACCCATGTCACTGTTTGTTGACAGAGGCATTTTTACAAAAAAATTATTCTAATGAAAAAATGTGGTATAACAAATATTTTTTTTAAAACCTTTAACAATGATTGATGATTTAATTTATTGTTTACTAAATAATAAAATAATTCATGAAGGTATAACATTGTTATTAATAATAATAATAATTCTTTATTATGCAGATAACAATGATCCATATTTGGTTAGTAATTCACAAATATTCTTAAAA
>DWHU01001355.1:0-12861 GCA_018247975.1 Parides photinus | reverse complement strand
GTAGAGAAGGGATGCAGATGGCAAGGGATCGACGGGCGCGGTCCAAAGTCTGAAGGCGGCTAGAAGGATAGATAGAAAGAAGGCCAGACTGTTGTGCACGACGAGAGTAGGTGTCGAGTGCATATGTGAGTGCATGTTACGTTATCAAATCACAATATGAAAATTATGAAAAACGTTGTAATCAATAATATCTCTGTTGACGAATGTCTCTTAAAACGAAACCATTTGCCTTCTCGACCGGAATTTGCCGTTTAGATCGTATAGTATCACTTTAAAAATGGTAGGTATGATGAGCTCGGCGCACATCATCAGGCCGCAGTTGAATCCTTCCGGCATCGTCCGCGCTCGCGATGGATATTTCTGCTTAAAGCGCCTCCGTCGCCGGAGGTCGGCCGCTAGCGCTGCACATCCTGCCTCTGTGACCAATAAATCTCGATGCTATGCATGGGTCGGATAGTGTACATTTGCGATTGTTTTCATTTCTTCCGTGTAGGTTTATTTGATTTTCATTTTAGTTCTAACATTAAACTACATCACTATTTTCATCGCTTTTGCTTCCGCTGTGACACGTTTAGAAAAGTTCTGGAATGTTTAACCGAATTTCGTCTTCACTCATCGGGAGCACGGCGCTATTTACCGCATGACGCAGTGCAAGTGAGGACGCGCCGGGCGCAGCACGCGCGGGGCTCCCCGCGGGCCCCGCGCGTGCTGCGCGCCGCGCCGAGTGCTCACGCGCGTCGTCGCGGTCGCACCACCAGCACGCGCTGAGCCGCGTGGGCGGCGTGATCTTCAGCGAGAGCGGGCAGCGGTGGGCGGGCTCGCGCGCGCAGCTGGGCGCGCTGTGGGCGCGCGCGGCGCGCTCCGGCGTGGTGGCGTGGCCGCGCCGCGCCGCCGTCACCTCGCTCACGCACCCGCGCATGTTCGCGTACCTGCGCGCGCGCGCCGACGACTTCCTGTTCGTGCAGATGCTGGACGCGCAGCGGCTGCTCGTGGCGCCCGCCGCCGCCGACTCGGTCATGCGCCCCTGGATACAGTGCGCGCTCACCCTCGACTGCATCATGCCCATCGGTAAGCGCCGCCCGCGACGTGGCAGGCATTATGTAGACATACATCAATCAATGCAGAATTACTGAACGGAACAAATAGAATCACTGCTGCTTAATGTGTTTCTTGCAAACGATCGCTTTAGTCGGTCTCACTGTTGAAAATCCAATAAGCAGCGGTGGCGGCGTGTAGCGTGACGTTGTCTTTTGTCGGTTGCAGGCGCGCAGTCGGTGGGCTGCAGGTTCGACAAGAAGCCACAGTACCGGTACTCGGGGTGCCACGCGCAGGACGCCTCCGCGCTCAGCATCATACTCGGCCTGCGCTGGGGCTTCGAGGAGGCGCAGTACGTGGAGCGCGCGCCGCTGTGGCGCCGCCAGCAGGACGACGCGCCGCAGCGGAACGCCACCGAGGACGAGCGCGCCGCCGCGCCCTCCGACCCGCCGCGCCCCTGACCGCCCCCGCAGCACTCGCAGCACTCGCAGCCAACTGCTTTTGAGATGGGTCGAATCACGTATCTTTCTAAATGGCGCTCGTGGTAATTTATAATAGGAATGGACGCGACGTCACTCCTTTTCTGCCGACCCCGCCGCGACCCCCTCGCCCCGGCTCTTCAAACGGACTACAATGAACTTTAAGGCAATCCTGCGAACAATCTCTACTTTCATCACTCCGATCGATTAAAGCAACGGTAGATGGAATGGGCGGGCGTCAACAGCCTCCTGCCGCCGCTGCCGTTGTCGGCGTCAGCTGCGAGACTGCACCCGTCGGTGTTTTGTGATAAAGCGTACAGTATTAGTCGGCGATTCGGAATCGGGGTACCGTGTCACACAAAGACAAGCCCGGTACAACCGGCACAACCGGTACAACCGAGTACAAACTAATTCGTTTGCGTTATCGTCGCGAACGTGCACGCGAGGAAAGACGCAATTCTTTTATTCGATATAATACATTTTTGTATTTGTTTCTGTGTAGATATCGCGAAACAAAACTTACTGTATTGTAAAATACGGAGAAATAGTTAACGGTTAAGATATTTCGGTGATAAATTAGTCTATTTATTTAAATTTAATTTGTTCTTAATTATTTATATGAGATATTATTTGTGTCCTCTAAGGCCGCAATATTTCCTATTTTTTTACAATAATGATTTGGATCTCTGGTAGGAATACCACATTGTAATATATAACGTGTCGTAGTCGCGCGGGTCGCCGTAATGTGATAGAAAGAAAGAAAAACGTTAATTGCGGACACGGTACGAACTAATAAGGATCAAAAATATGGTTATGATTGTAATAATGTTCGGTTCATACCCGGGCTGGACGGACACGTCGCGTCCAGACAGAAATTGAGCGGTTGGAGTTCAATACCAGTTGACAATCGAAGTTGATACTTCAATAACAAATATGTGAGCTCGTACTGTGCCGTTGGCTGGAAGGTTTGTTAAACAATCGCCCGAATATTTGTAAGCGAGTGGTCCAAACACGGACGGAAACCAAACTTCAATTGCAAAGTTGCAGCAACGTCGCTAATGACATTCTCGTTGTGCACATTATGAGAAATTATACGTTTCCTTGTAAATAACATCTTCAATAAGTCGAATTCTTTGAAGATTGCGTTGCAGCTATTATGTTCCACACGCAGTCATTGGGATGTAAATATTTAATTAATTTAAATATAAATTTGTTTGTGATATTTTCTTACATGTATATTTAGATGACGTAGTTTATACGTAACATCCATTAGGACAGCTTTTGGCTTTCGTTATATCAAAGAAAGTTTTCCTGTTACCGCTTTTATTTTTACACGTTTTTTGTATCTTTCAATGTTTATATCGCGTAGTAAAGAAGACGTTGAAAGAGGATATGCGCAATGTGGGGGTGTGTGGACATTCCCAAGATCACCTGGGTCAGGCGCGTCACTTGCAGTCAAATTGAAATGAGCGTGCCGCCAGTCGCGTCGCCTTGTCAGCGAAGACATCACGTAAGGTATACGTGATTGTTATTAAGTATTGTACATTAAAATTAGGGTTCTTACCTCGATTTTTGCACAAATGTATAGGTATAAGTCAACTAAATATTAAATTTGTCTGATTGGGGCTGTGTGTTGATCATCATATCAATTTGTACCTGTGCAAGTGGGGTTGGTGTGCTGGCTTGGGGGCATTCAGTTTCTTACCCCGGGGGCGGGGTGCTCAGGTACACGCTGCCCCGATTCAGTGGGCTGCGTTTGGTAGTATTTAATCTATATTTATTCAAACTACACAACGACGGCTGCGGATTGTATTTACATCGTGTCTCCTGACACACGATGAGGTTGTTGCATGGTAGATGATGCACGCGTGGGCAATGTGTACACCACACCATAAATAAAGTACAAATAATGTTACCAAACGTGTAATTTTTTAATAAACCCCATGGCGGCCCGCGCGGCTGCGTGTTACAAGGTGACCGCGCCGGCGGCTTCGAATCCACAGGATCTCATGGCTTCATGCGGTTGGCCGACTTGAACATTAAGCAATTTAATATCGGAATACGCTTTTAACATGTAATACGTACTTGTTTAAGTTTGTAAAGCCTCAGGGTTCGCCTTGCGTACATTTATTTAATATACGTGTATTATTTATTTATTTAGCTCGAACTTCGAACTGAAGTGTAGTCATCGCGGAAATCATTGGCATAATAAAATAATTTTACTGCAAATATTTGATGTTTTTCTTTTATCCAGCTCTAAATATTTTTTAAAAAGGTTTAGTAATGGGAAAAGTAACTATACCATTCCCGTATATCGCCAAAACTACGTATTGATTTGTTGCAGGAAAATTGACGAGTGAAACGAGTTCTAAAAATGATCAAATATATATTTACACAAGGAACTGATGAAATTGTTAAAAAAAACTGCAAATATTAGTAGTATACACATAAATTACTAAAAGTGACTAGTCCTGTTTATAATATATTACATTTAGTAAATATTTACTTAATGCAACAACTATTTGATTATTATAAAATGTCACATTTAAAAGTAAGCTGCATTTACACAATAAAATTATTACAAAACATTCATTTGTGATCCAGTTAACGGTGCAAATTTAGTCGACACATTTGAAACAAATTACAGTTCAAAAGTTGAGGCACATGTCAGAAGTCGAAGTCATATACATTTAATTGAATAAGTTGTAGTTACACCCGAACACGATGAATATTTTGCTACTTTGTGTACAAAGCCATTTACAAACTCATCCCGTGCGATAGTTATAAATTGATGTAATGAAAAAATTTTCACACATTACGATACGTATGATTGCTATAGTTAACGTTCCTTGAATACATCGTTAAATTGAGTACGATTATTAAAAATCGATCATTATATCGGAACAATAAATTATAAAAACCTACAACAACATTCTTTTACGAATTTATTCATGAAAACAATAAACTGCTAACAATTTTTGAGAGAGGACTCGCGCCTTCTCCACCCCGGAGATGGGCTTTATTGAATAAAGCTATTTTTTACAAAATCCACCTATCTTTGCTGTGTGGCTCATGATAGCATTTTGATTGTTGCATCTTTCGTGCTTGAAATGTCTACATAACGGTTTGTTCAGCCTGTATTGAACATTATTTATTATTTGATATTAATATAAAAAAATCACACAAAAAAATCAAAGTATCAAAAAAGCTTCGAAGGTTGCACAGAGCTGCCAGCAGAAAGCTATTCATTTGCATTTACAGAACTTTTGCATTATACTATTTAATGGAGTATATTTTCACTACTTAATTGCTCTAAAAAACCATTATATTTTATACAAAAGTTTACAATCTATGTAATAATACTATATATAATTATTAAAGAAATTAATCTACATAAAAAATTCACATAACATTTAAGTAACAAATTTCTATGCAAGTTTTTAAACTAACGTTGTTTGCTTCTGCAAGTAAAGCGTGCCTGTGAGTATGTTTAACTTTATTAAGTTCGAGCACTGAGGAGCACATTCACTAATTATACTTAACTTACTTGTGTGTATTAATGTTAATTTCAATGTTACAAGTATTTAAAGTTACATTTTTGTTTACAAAGAAGTTAAACATGAAAAGGAAAGAAAGAATGAAAACTTGAATACCTTTTGAGTTGCATACTAAAAGTTTAGGTAAACGTTCTTTTAGTGTGAATTCCTTTGATTTTTTTATATAAGCTGTATAACATTTAAAAAACAATCATAAAATATCTTCAAAAATAATTCATACATTTTTGTTTAAACTATTTTCAGTTTTAATAACCGATATTTTAATTAGGCAACATTTACATGAAATTAGCATGAAAATAGCAAGAGAATTCTTTATACAATTGTACTTAACTGTTAATTATTTATTTATACATTGATGTGTGTCTTACTGTTGCTGATATGAAGGAGTCTTGATGGATATCCTGACCCCTGTTGCAGTTGAAAGAGCATTTTGACATCTACAGTCTCGTCATAACACATCATCTTATATAAAGGAAAAGTTCAAGTCTTTTGTGAAGAAGGGGTATAAGCATCAGGGTACTCCATAATCTATGTTATACTATTAGGTTATTGATTTTTCTTTAGCTTCAGTTTTCTTCTCGTCATCTTTAAACAGAAGGGGAGTCATGCCAAGGAAACAGCCTAACGTGATGCCAAGCACTCGACCCTGAGAATAGTATGGGCATGTATTATTTACGTGCATACGAAGCCTCGGTATTATTCAATTGACAATCTACGGGTTTATTTTGGAAATTAGTTTTGGAATTATATACGTAATAGTCACGGTTACATCAAATTGGTTAGTGTTACCATGTTTGCGAAGCGCCTGCTGACGGGCATGTCGAGCTGCACCGGCGAAAGCGCCGGCGCGCCCAGCCCCAGCAGGGCGGCGCCGCGCTCCACGTAGTACGAGGAGCCTATGCCAATCACGTCACTAAACGTGTTGCCCAGCGCGGCCGCCGCCATCGTCGACAGCGTGATGTACGCGCTCATGCTGCTCTCTATTCTGTCACCCTAGTCCATAGAAAACACATATTCAATCGATTTGTAATTTATATTTGATTCCACATCAATGCAAGGTGTACTGAAACTGGCGACAGTGTAAATTATTTTGTGATCGCAATGAATGCTGTGTGACTGATAACATTTTTTTAAAACAATGAAATAGTGTGCCATTAAACACTTTTTTGTTATATATAATCATAGTTTTAACTAATAAATTAACAGGTGTTCAAAATTTTTATTAAATATTTATTACAATAATTTATATTTTAGGATTGCTTTTAATTTTTTCTGAATCTCTTATATAAAACTCATGCCTTTTTGACATATTACTATATTAGACTAACATTCTAGTTCTGTGTTATCGAACTATATAAATATGTATTGATAAATGTTCATTTTTATTTAACAATACTTACAGCAATGATCATTATGAAGTTGTCCAGAAACCCAAAGCCAATGAAGGGAATAGAATTTGCCAAAGACACTGAAAAAAGGAATATAGTTACATATAATATAAAGATAATTAAAATGAGTGCTTATAATATTTCTTGGTAAAAATGTTACAACTTGAAATTTCAAAAATTACAGTTAAAGTGAAGATTTATCTAGCATAGTAGCTATAAAATATTTGCTTTATTCAACTACAATATTCATTAAGTTTTTCAAGAATTATTATGGTGACCAAGAAACGACATCATTGAATACATGATATAATCTAAATAATTTCTTAACAAAACTTACAATGAAAAAGTTCCCTGGTAGTTGGTTTTGGCACAGTGGCAGCTGTAAAAAAAATTGTAATAAGTCATTTGTAAATTCTTATGTTACTTAATGTCAAATGCCATTATCTTGATATCTCTATTTCTTATGGAAGAAATAAAATGTAAATCATGTAACAAACTACAACTAATTTTTGAATGAAATATATTTATAAAATATGACTCAATAAACAAGACATAATTTATTTTTTTTTTGGATATTGATATCCACTCATTCTCCTGTGAAAAAGAAGATAATCAGCGGCGTAAGGCCGGGAGTGGTCGAGCATGGAAGGTGCCTGGCCTGTAACCTCTCTTTTATGATAATTAATTACCAAATGCAAGCATTTAAATAAATAAACTTTAGGTAATCAGAATCTCACCATATTTTTTCTTAAGCCAATCTTCAGGAACAGGACAATATGTTCCTGTAGGGTCAACGTCGCCTAATGTCGGAATTTTGCTTGGTCTGCCCAGCTTACTCCTCCATCTCTGACCAGCCAATTTATCTGATAAAATCAATCACTCTTTTAACACATCATTTAATTCACGTTTAGAAAATCGAGTAATGAAATACCTTCGAATTCTTCTTTGATACGATTGGATTCGTATTCTTGTAAAGCATAAAACAATATCTTCCTTTCATCTCCGTTTAAACGTAAGACGAGCTCGGTGGCGTGCACTTTGGTAAGTGGGCCTGATATTTGTGTGGACTCTTCAAAATCCTTTGAAGTAGGCCCTAATCCCAAATGTCGAATATTCATGATCGCTGGAACTATTTGTTTCAATTTGTGAGAAA
Organism: Parides photinus; assembly: GCA_018247975.1. NCBI lineage: Eukaryota > Metazoa > Arthropoda > Insecta > Lepidoptera > Papilionidae > Parides > Parides photinus. The sequence continues at coordinate 5,249 of DWHU01001355.1, read as the reverse complement.
CGCCTGTAGCACTATAACGTACGTGAAATTTTGATAATCTTTTATGATGATAACAAGTATTGAAATAAATAACAGACGATCCACAGAACCTTTTCATTAACTTCATTTTGTAACAAATGAGTCAAGTTTTCCTTTAATATATTAAGTAAACAACCTAAATTAATCTAGATGTTATTCATTAAAGTGTACTCCTTTACATTGCGATTCACGCATTTTTTCTCTTATGTCAAAATAATAAACTAAATGTCAAAGTTAAGTATTGAGTAATAATGAATCATAATTTATTAGAGCATTATTAAACAAATGTAATTACTGGTGATAAGAGTCTATTGACAAAGATGTGTGTTGTTGTCTAGGTGGGTACCATCGTAGCTTCTATTTCCATTGCCATACAGTTATTTGCAAACATTGTAGTTTCGGTTTGAAATTCGTCCTAGATAATAAAATTAATATGGTAGAGAGAACTTTTTATATCATATGACACATAAGTTTTTGTAATAATATTTTAATAATTTTGATATCTAAGGACTGATTTTGTTTATACTTCTACAATTTTACGTGAACTGGAGTGCGTTTACAATTATTTCAATTGCCAAAATAGTATTATGTCATGTTTTGTGACACATGTCACTGAACGAAAACAAATTCTATTACATATTTGTCGGTAAAGTAATAAGTAGCGAAATATATACATGTTAGTGATATTTTGTATGGGTAGAGTTTATAATTATATGACGTATTTAAGGATATAACCTTGTAGGTATATAGTTAAGAAAGGAAAGTTAGGTGCTGTATAGTAACAAGTGAACGTTCATACATGATCATGCAAGATGTTGGAGGGTCTAGTAGCTTGGGTATTGAACAATTACCTCGGAAAATATGTAGAGAATTTGAATACGGATCAATTGAGCGTGGCGTTACTGTCTGGTACGTTGCAACATCAAATATCCATCGCGTTTTATAGAAGATTTATGCATGTTTATTTTTTGTGTTGCTAAAATTTTAGAATTATGGATGTTCAGGAAATATGACAAGTAACAAGAAAATTACCGTAGTTGAAAAAAATCAACAAGTGAAAATTTTGGAAGTCTCATTTTGGTATAAATTATTAATTTGTTTAAAACGCTTAAGAATTACTTATGTTGTAGGTAAAGTAGAACTAGAAAATCTACCATTAAAGAAAGATGCTTTGCGACATTTGGGTTTACCTGTGGAGATCAAGGCTGGTTTCATTGGCAAGGTACAACTCCAAGTGCCAGTGCGGCAAATCCGCTCTGCACCCTGGCTGATTGCTATTGAAAAGTTATATCTGGTGGCAGCACCTGTCAACTTAGATGAGGTATTTGATGCCCTGTTTTAATTATCATCCTACATTATTAGATATAACTTTATGAGAATAAATTGTGAGATGTTTGACATAAGTTGTTAATAAGAATTTATATTGAAAATACACTTCTGTGTATCTTTTTATTAGTCTGGTTACTGCAAAAACTTTATTTAATATGGGCAAATATTTTGTGACATAATGGTTATAAAACAACTAAAGAAACATGGAAGTGGTTACCAGGTTGTGATTTTCACAATCCATCAGTTAGCTGATTTCAATAGCATTATAACTTCAGCAATTATGTCAATAATAATATGTTGGTGCATGTTAGTCTGATGAAGGTAGTAAGTCAGATAAAAGTAATTAATAATGTAATAACAGAAATGTGTTTGTAAAACATATAGCTAATTTGGAACTGTTAAAACTTTTTAAATTAATGATAAATTGTTATTTAGTATTTGTTAACAACATCACTCTGTTAAAGATGACACAAAGTACACAGATTTGATTCTTTGCCAATAGGTCATTTTATATTTATAATTCCTTGAAATAAATTCTTGTTTATCTTCATAATATCTATAGACCAAATTAAATATAACAATGAATGTTATGTATTAATTATTATGAAATAGCATTTTTTAAAAACTTTAAATAATGCATTTAGAAGAAAATTAACTAGAAAGATAATGAAATCTATTAATACTTACAAAGGTTACTTATTAATATTGGTGAGGACATTAATAAATGTTTTATTATGAAGGACGAACTGGTGCATGCAACTTCATCTGCTCATGTTTACGATTTCGAGAAACTTTTATTAGTGTCTCATAGGAAATAACTAACATTATGACATTAAAATTATCGCATAAATAATTTTTGGCTGGCATTCGGAAAATGTAGCAGCCTGCAATATTGAGATATCACAGTCGCTCTATAACAATGTAACAATATTGTCAACATAAGAAATACGATAACTAACTTGAAGTGCCTTCGGATCATACATTATATACATGTAACTCTAGCGGCTTTGGCAGCACACGCCAGAATAGCTCACGGATGGTAGGTTTTTTCCTACGTACTTGATATTTTATACAATTCATAAAATATCGTTATAAATTGTAGTCTTAGTTTTATACTGGTGTATAAGCTAGATTACTGTAAAGTTTCATTAAAATCCATTTAGAAGTTTTTACGTGAAAGAGTAACAAACATCCTCAAAGACAAACTTTCGCATTAGTAATTTTAGTAGGATAAGATAAACTGCAATTATTTTACTGTGTTATTTTAAACTATATTGAGATTTGATAAGATTAATTTATTCCATTACATTAAAACTCTTTGTTTTCTAATTATAATGTAGTGTTAAGATTAGAAGTAACAGATAAAATTATACTGGGGAAATGTTAGTTCAATAATTTCTTAATAAAAATGTAAGGCCAATGTAATAAATAATTTTATATTAAGTTTTTCATATAATTTGTTCATGCTGGTTTCTGAACTTATATTTGACATGTGGTGATGTGATGTAACACCTCTGAGAATAAAAAACGTAAATAGTATGAATAGTATTTTTGTGATATTAATTAGTACATATTGATTAAAAGCGATTTAACAAAATAATCTTATTTAATAAGTACATTTTAAACATGTCCTTCGAATTCAACCAATAATGTCTACCCGCATATTGTCTCACAGTGTCTTATTATCTTGACAGTATGATACATTAGTAGACACAACTGATAGTTAATACAAACCTGTCATTATGTAATAAAGGTGACTAAGTTCTTAATGTTTGTGTGCCTGGTTATCTGTGATCTCACGAATTGCGACACGATTTTTATTGCTCTACATGAATACAATTGAATTTAAACAATTTTTTTTACTCTAAAATGTCTCTCAAGTAATTATCTTATCTTTTATGTTATTACTGATGAAAAATTATAGAAAAAAACAATGACGATCTCTATTCTTAGGAATGCCTTATAAAATTGACCTTTAATGGTGGAATTAATAATAATTTATATATATTTGGGATGGATGTATGAATGGACTGGTTGAATGTAATTATGAACGTAGAAGAAGAAAAGAACAAGACTGATTATAGAACGTTGAGAGAAAAAGACGTGGGTGTGATTAAGATGTACGAACGATGTTTTATTGTATGATATTAAGATTTAAAACAAAGATTTTTTTTAGATGTATAGTAAATAGTTTTTTTTTGAGAAAAAGCAATTATTCAATTTTAATTAGTCCACACCCTCACATACGTTAAATAATCTTAGTTTTTTTAATAATTAAACAAAGCGTCGAGCAAGGCACAGCACAAAGGATGATTAGGACACGCACTTCAAACCAAAACAGTAATTTTTTTGCTACTATTTGGCGGCCGAAATAGACTTAGACGGTTTCCATCAGTAAAATATTCTCTATTATGTATGTATGAATAATGAACTCATAATTTTAGATATGTGATCCAAATTAATGAGAGGTGGTATAATGATATTGTTTTGATAGTGGGACAGTTCGGTGGAGGCGCACATCGCGCACGAGCGCAAGGTGGCGCTGCTGGACGCACTCGAGGCGCAGTGGCGTGCCGAGCACGAGGCGAGCGACGCGGGCTACTACGCCGCCTCGTACTCCTCGTGGCTCAGCTACGGCACGGGCCTGCTCGCCAACATCGTGGAGAACCTACAGGTACCCGTCGGTCATCGCACGCACGGTGCGGCGACAGGTTTATCCCAGATATTCTGTTCTTAACATTGGTAAAGCCACCTTATCGACTCATAAATATTCCCTAACTTCATCATGGTAATATCTGGGATTATGATGGTGATATCTAGAGACGATGGACGGATTCTAGTGCAGTGTAAACACCACGAGAACGCTTATCATGAAAGTTACATCGTTTAATCGAAAAAATAAATTATGTGGCTTTCCAATCGCGTGGATAGCAATAACAGAGAAATGTTATTTTTGTCAGTTAAAGCTGAACGACGTGCACATCCGGTACGAGGACGCGATAACATGCGCACCGCACTCGTTCGCGTGCGGGCTGACCGTGGAGTCGTTGGCGGCCGAGTCGTGCGACGCGAACTGGATGCGCGGCTTCACGCTCCTCTCGGACTCCGACGGCTGCTCCTTCAAGCTCCTGGAGCTGCAGCAGCTGGCCGTTTACTGGGACCCCATGCCGGTGCCCGCAGCAATGATGGCCGATTGCACACTCGCACAATTGACGGTCACCATTTGTACTACATAAATAAATTAATATGAATAAGCGCGTAATATAATTCTTTTTTGTAATCATGTATGTTTTTGTATTGAGAAATGATGACAAGGAGTGATCATGACGTGTATTCGCTGTGAGCAGGAGCGCATGCGCGCGACGTGGCTCGCGCCGCACCGCTACCTGGCCGCGCCCACGTCGGCGCGCGCGCGCGTGCGTCGCGAGCGCTGCGAGCAGCCGCTGCGCTCGCGCACGCGCCCGCGCCTCGCCTGCCACCTCACGCTGCCGTGCGTTCAGCTGAACCTCACGTCGGTGCGTACGTTGCCGGCGCCCAACTACAATACAATACAGGGCAACTCATTTAGGCGTCTGCGAATTCCTTCTAATTTAATGTACACCTATCCCTCGATTTACACGGTAGATACGTTCCTGAGAAAAACGCGCAAATCGAAAATTTTTAATTTTCGAGTCAAAACCGTGTAAATCGAAAAGATTGCAGAAAATGCATAATTTTGCTATTTAATAGTTGTGATTTTTTTTCAATATTTTTAAGTGTACACAGAAATAAAAATAAGATGTATTGATAGGTTAAAATATGCAATATATTATTGCACTCGCTTGTAATTTACGAATATGGAAAATTAACTCTTTCTGAAACTGTGAAACTTTCACTCGAATACAATTTTCCGTAGATAAAAC
>DWHU01001354.1:0-12867 GCA_018247975.1 Parides photinus | reverse complement strand
ACATAAAAACAGACAGTCTATAAACAAATATTTTCCGTTTAATCGAACCCACTACGTTTACTTAGTAGGGACACTAAAGATGATATCGACTAGTCAATAATCATCATATACACCGATGGACTTCTACTAATAGATATAGGATTCATTATAATAATTAACAATAAACTACCCACTTAATGCTCACTGTAGAGACTCAAGACTTCACACAAAAAGATACACTACATCAATCCTCTTTTTATAGGTTAAAATCAAATGAACAGTAGTTCAGCCTTCTGATTGTTCCCACAGCTGGGACTCGGCTCTATCTCATAATGAGAGAGTATTTGGCCTTAATCTACTACACTGGCTAAGTGCGGGTTGGCGGATAATGCCAATGATATTTAATTTCTTAAAGCGCACGTAACTCAGAAAAGTCATCGGTGCGCGCCGGATTGGATCCGCGACCTCCGAATAGGAAGCCGAGGTCCCAAACCACTCGGCTATCACGGCTCATAATGTATATAACAGTATAAACAGCCTGAATCTTTTGTATTAGATTTATGTTATTATGATGTATTATAAGTTTTTTTTTTGTGATGTCCGTCCAGCGAATTGTTCCCGGGTCATTCCCTCTCAAGGGGAGGGTCAAGCAAAAAAACCGGGAGCCTCTCCGGCAAGATGTCCGGCGCAGTTTGTCTTCATTGGCGACAGGTTTATTGCGGGGGTGCGGTAAATAATATCAACGCGGGAAAATAGTTCATGCAACATTCATACAGATCACACGAATACAGGATGATACAGTCTCATTAATAACCTATACAGGATGATTGGGAGAAGCTTTATACGGGTTAAATGTATATACTATCAATTAATGTATATAATAACTCTTCAGAGATTTTTTCGAAGAAAGTTTCGAAGAGGTGTCCGTGTGTCCGTGTTTGACATGTTAGTCATGTTTTTGACAATTTAATGTGATATCATTCAAATAGCAAAGATAACCTATACATACTTTAAAAATTAATATGAATTATTAACGTTAATTTCAGTCGGGAAATAAGTTCATAACAATTATTAAGAATACTTTATGTGAAAAAGGTTATTATGAGTTAAATGATTTCGTAAAAGGTTGCAGATCTTTGTTCCGCCGCATTCTTCTCTAACAGTCAAATTTTCGGAAGCGGTATTTTATTTTTTAGCCTTCTAAATGTTTCCACTGTTGGGACTCGGGGTCTTCTCTCTTAATGGAGAGAGTTTTGGCCATAATCCACAGCGTTGGCCAAGTGCGGGTTGGCGGATGAAGACAGTGATATTTAATTTCTTAAAGCGCACATAACTCAGAAAAGTCGTCAAACCATTGGCTATCACGGCTTTAGAATCAAAATATGACGTTCAATAAGTATTTCCACGAAATCAATTTTGAATAAATAAGTTTTTGATTTTGATAAAAATAAACAAACAAAATCCATACAACATGTACAGTACACTGGAATCCCAGCATTTTGTTAAGTTGATTAATATAAATCGATCATTTGTTTAGACGCGAGTAATCTCGATATTCAATCATAACGTAACGCAATACATATAGTATCATGATAATGATATTTATGAACGGTATTTTATTCACCCTCCACCACCAGTTCCCAATAATCCGCAGTTTCGCCCCGAGATGCGGTTAAATGCAACTATTTCGGGTAAATTGCAGTAAAAGGGAGGTTTAATCAAATCAGTAAGCAGGGACAGACGTAATCGAATATTACTATCCACTTTACTTTTTTTTGTTGCTACATTGCTGTAACTTAGTTATAACGAACATTAACAAAATTCTTTACTTTTTTGTTCTACAAATGGGACGTTTTTTTTTAAATCTTTGATTGTCTAAAACTGTGTCTGATTTCAATGTAAAATTATGGGCTCATAAAATCCAATATGGCGACCAATGTAATATAACATTTTTTTTTTGTGTTCTGGATGTTCCCACTGCAGGAACTCGGCCTTCTCTGATAATGAGAGAATATTTGGCCTTAATCCACCACGCTGGCCAAGTGTGGGTTGGCGGATAGAGCCAGTTATATTTAATATGTTAAAGCGCACATAACTCAGAAAGGTCATCAGCCCAAACCACTTGGCTATAAAGGCTTAATATATATTGTAATAGATAAATAATATTTATGTATATTATATCATACATATCTTAAACTTTTTCAAACAGTATACTAAAGTTTTTATTTTTTTTCATCACGTTCCCTCGGTCTAGTGGCTTCGGTGTCTTTTAGTCTTTATTTTCATTCACTTTTCTTTAATTTCCATACATTTTACATTTTTAACTCATTCCTTTTCATACTTCTTTTTCTATATACTCATATTTTGTTCTATTCCTCTTTACTTTATTATTTCTCATTCATCATCTATCATACTTCTTTTTATTCCATCCATTCATCGCCTCTCAGACTCAGTCGCCGCCGCCGCCGTCGTAGTTTTAGATAGACATAGACAGCCTCCGACAACACAGACTTAATTTTGTGTAAAGTATTATTACCGATAATTTTCAATACGATACGAGTTACAATAAACTTAAATATTATAGTATATATGTAAGGTTGCTTAAATAATTATATAATATTATTTAAAACCGTAAAAATCACACTCGAACAAGTCGATACGTTTGAAGTTAACCCGGAGCCACTTCCGCCGATACAACAACGCAGCCGCAAAGCGTAACAATAATAAAATTCCCCGAAAGGGTATCCTCGAATCTCGTCTCCGTATCCTCGGATGAGCGGTCACATGACAAATTGCCTGTCACACTGGCAACCCTTACGCTCGCAGTAATACTTGCCAGGTAATGTATGATTTATGAGACGAAAATAGAATTTCGCGTTTTTCTGTACAGCCACTGCTTCGTAAGCCAAATTGATAAAGAGGCAAAAGATAGAATTGACTTTTGCTGACTTCGTTTTGTAATTTAAATAGCTTGCGAGGAGATTCTAATTTATATACAAATATATGAGAAAAAGGCTGATCTCCATTGTCAGGTCTATTAAACAAACTATGTAGGTAGCAAATTGTTAAATTAGTCTTTTTAGTTTTTATTAAATAAATATTATTAGACGGGTTTTTTAATACCTGGAACTTGTTTACATGTATAGACAAAAAATAATAAAACTAATTCGTATACAAAATAAGTTTCATTGAATTTAAATGAAAGATATGATTATGATATAGTGAGTCATCAAGGCTATAAGTAAATATAAGATAATCTATGCTTGTCTTAATAAATATTAAACAAAATATAATACTTCGACCAAAATAATGGACATCCAATTAGAGAGCCTAGAGTCATATCCCGTTAATTAATTAAACAGTATTCTAAATCATTCATACGTTACCCTTTCCGTAACCCTTGCTGGGGTAGGGTAAAATAACGCGCAGGGTAAAAATAGGTCACGCGGTGGAAGCTTTAATCTGTTTAATTAACATGGAGGAAAAAAAGTGGTTCGATTTTCACCCAGAGGGCAGGCGGCTAATGAAGTGTTAATATGGGGGAAGCGAAGAAACGTGCAAACATTACCCGCCTGATATAATACTGTGTTTGTCATTGCGTACGTGCAAGCTGATTGGGTAAGTTCAAATAAAAACTACATTATATTGTAATAAATAAAATAATACATGCCTATATCAATTCATAATAATACGTATTTAATCTATAATAGAATAAAATTTTGGATTACTCGCAGCCACAAAAGATGGTTCTTGACATGTACACAGATTAGTTAGAAAATATCAAGTATATATACTTAATATGCAGAAAGTTTAAAAAATTATCTATAATGGATTAAATTTTGGATTATACGCAGTCACAAAAGATGGTTGTTGACATGTACACAGATTAGTTCGAAAATATCAAGTACATATACTTAATATGCAGAATGTTTCAAATATTATCTATAATGGGTTAAATTTTGGATTATACGCAGTCACAAAAGATGGTTCTTGACATGTACACATATTAATTACAAAAAATCAAGTATAGATACTTAATATGTAGAATGTTTGAAATGTTATCTATAATAGAAATATTTTTTGGATTATACGTAGCCATAAAAAGATGGTTCTTGACATGTACACAGAATATATACAAAAAATCAAGTATAGATACTTAATATGGAGAACGTTTCAAATGTTAACTATAATAGAATAAAATTTTGGATTACACGCAGCCACAAAAGATGGTTCCTGACATGTACACAGATTAATTACAAAAAATCAAATATAGATACTTAATATGATAATGTTTCAAATATTATCTATAATGGGTTAAAATTTGGATTATACGCAGTCACAAAAGATGGTTCTTGACATGTACACATATTAATTACAAAAAATCAAGTATAGGTACTTAATATACAGGAAGTTTCAAATATTATCTATAATAGAATAAAATTTTGGATTATACGCAGTCACAAAATATGGTTCTTGACATGTACACAGATTAGTTATAAAATATCAAGTATATATACTTAATATGCAGAATGATAGAAATTTAATCTTACTAAATTAATATCTTTAGAAAAGAAATAGTAAGTAAAATCACTTTTTAAAAACATTTATATTACTTTCACGTATTTATTTGTTGATTGATACTTTTTTACTTTTCGACTGGTTTTCTTAGTGAGTATTCCCACATTATAATAAATTATTGTGTGATATAATAAACATAGTATATTTAATAGTCATGACAGTGAGTTAATTTAATAGCGTGTTTTGTTTAAGCAAACATTAATTTTAAACTAACGACTCTTTAAATATACTTTGATTTGAATTGTATACCAGATGACTAATGTGTATGTTAGATATACTAAGTATTTTATTTGGTATTTTTTTTCTTTTTGCTTTCTCTTCGGTTTTGTTGGTCGGTGGCCTTTATTTATCTTTTCCTTAATTTCGATTACATTGGTCTTTAATTCTTCAATCCTATCTTCCATTCTCTTCTCCTTTCTTTCCTATTTCTAGTCTTTTCCTCATACTCCATTCTATTTCCTTCTTTCAACCCTCTCCTTAAATAACGACAACACACCGTTTTGTTTATTTTCCCAATTTTACATTCTTATTCTAGTTTACAATTCTTATATATTTCTAAAACCACAAATTTATTGCTTGTCATTATAAAGTTCTAGATTTGTTTTACCGACTATTTGTTTGGTAAATTTAGTCGTAATATAGAAAATACTTGTCGTGTGATTTTTCAATATGTTTAGATAATAAAATCTTCATTATTGATCGATAGACGTCCACTTGCGCTCATTATCAGAGTCAGTATATAAAATATTAATAAGTATATCGACAGCAACGTTTCCTAACTTTTTATTTAACTTACTTGATAAGCTATCCGTTGAGCTAGTTAAGCATAGTTTGCTGATAGCCTAAAAAGCTAAAGCGTATTCTTTGTTGTAATCAATCTCTCTACGATTGCTTTTTACAGCAAGTCGAGGGCGGAGTAAAAATATTCGCATTCATATAAACGAGCAGGTTAGGTTTTAACGCATTAATGACTCCTTTGAACACTAATAAAACTGCAGTCATATAACTAGTTAGCAGTATAAAGGCGTATCGGTAGTTATTCAATCCCTATTGGGATTTAACTGACCGTTTTATTGAGGCTAACGCGGTATTGGAGTCAAACGCGGAGTTTTACGAACGGCACGGTTATACGTGCCTTTTTAAATACCATTTTAAAATGAAAGCCCTTTTTGAATCATGTGTGGTCAAAGGTTTACTGTTATGTACGGTTTAACTTTAAACTGATCCTTAAAATTAATAACAAATGTGAAGTTTGCAATTAAGTATCTATTTTCAGTCACCGTTAAGTATACTAATACTACTGTTTAGTGACAGTTGTATAAAGATTTTTGTATCGAAACGGATAACAGGTTCCTTTTGTAACTAAAAGGTACGCAAATCGTTGTTGAGGACATATTTAAAAGGATTAGGATTTAAAAATGTTTGTAACGAAACATGCCATAGTTATTATAACTATTGTATATTACTATTACCGAAGGTAGTTCTTTGACGTTAGACACAATACCGTCCATTATTATTTATTATTGTCATTGCTTAAACGATGAAATATATTCTAAATTTATATACATATGTATATATGTGAGAATATTTAGTTTTGTAATATTTATTGTAAGACTGGTAAATAGGAACCTACGATCGTTTTTAAAAAACAAGAGAGACGACGGAGGAGCGTAATACGAAAAAGACGTCAGATCATTTGGTAAAAGGGAAATAAAGGATTTTTAGATGTAAAAGACTGTGTTGTGCATCAAATTGAGCCCCATTCCCACATATATAACGGATACAATTTTTAAATTGATTATTAAGTATACTGTAAGTTAAGATTAAGTTATTTGTATTCATGAAATCCGCGCAATTGAAGACAATCATAGTGAGAATGGTTATTCTGGTCGGAGTACACCTGCGCTCTGAACCTTTCAAGATTTCAATTGGAATTTAGTTAAACTGTTACGTTTACGTTAAATTTATTCTAAACTTAATTAATACAAGTTAGAAATCCATTATTTTTACCAAGGTGTGGTTTAATTGTATGAAAAACAACATATTCCCTTTCTTCTCTAACACCATCATATGACTAAATAGTTAACCTTTTGATTTATCTAGATGTGCTCGTATAACTATGTAGAAACCTTGTAATTTTTTAATGATATGCATATTATTAAAAAAGACAAGGTCTGTAATACCAAGTATATTAAACTCTCCCTTTAACAAGTGGATTAAACTTTACATAAACTATGACAGAAAATTAACATCGTTAAACTTTTGTATGCATTTGGTTGTTAAAACTTTTTCTAACCACTTCTACAATTGAAGAATTTAATTCAATAAAGCCATTTCTGCTACCAAAGAATATTAAATATAACTGGCTGAATAATTTTCTGGATAATTTAATACGAACCTGTTATCCTTTGCATGGTTACTTTAAAATAAACTTCAATGTGAAGTATGAGAGTTAAAAGTATCGCCGCAATACAGATCAAATGAATGAAACGAATTTACTTTCGGCGGTTTTATAAATGATGGAGTTTCAATAAATTTCTTATTGAGAGTCATTGAAAAAGCGGCTTTGGGTTAAGTTTTTAAAAATGGGATTAGATTCGGCAGAATGAGTAAGCGGAAGATGCTTAACTCGATTTCTTCGGGCCCCATCACAAACTTTACGAAGCGTTCACGTGTAATATGTTCGAATAAGTAGCAGCTTTTTGCGGTTATTTTTTTCTTCAAAGGGAATTGTAATGACGTTTATATACAAGATTATCATAACAAAAAGAGCTTGCATAATTTACAACAGGAAAAGCAATTATTTGAAGCTTTGTTTGCAGCAATTATGTCCCTCTATCACAGCTGTCGGTGTTAAGTTTTTTTATTTTTATACTAACTGGCCATTTATGGATATTTTTCTACATGCCAATATTATGTAATAAGAATATAATTAGCCTTAAGACATGCCGTTATAATTTACAATATATTTTGTATGAAAATTCATTTAGCTTCGTGGAAGTTTATAAGTTAATTAAAAGATTTAAATTACACCCCCACAATTTATCAGTCGGGGAACTTTTTTAATCATTACCAGAAAAGTTTTATTTTTACCCTATTTTGGGGTAATTTACCCCGATTCGCCGATCGCTACTCTATCAGTATGACTAAAGTTCTCTAATACATTAGTCATTATATTAGCAATTGTTGATTAATATTAATCTTTATAAATAGGCCATAACTGTTACTAAAAACCATTTTCAGCAATTACCCAAGATTTCGAGACTATTTTGATGTTATTGACCTTACTCTAGGTGGTTTATGTTTTTTATATGGAAAGTGGTCTATAACAGAAACTTCTACTATTAATCTACCAACTGCTGGTGTTTATTCTGTTGCTGGATATATAATATATTTATTTATGTTAGTATGTACTTGTATAAAACATTAACAATCTGTGCTACGATTATGAAACTGTCTGTTTATAAACAAGTTCATTATAATGATATGACCATTTTCTATTGTGTAATGATGTTTAATAATAGTTATTTGATCGGCTTTTACATTTGGTACTAATCGCGAGGGCTTGAAAAGAACTAGATTTTTTATAATACGTAATATACATTGGGGTAGAGGAAGGTGTTCGCGTCATTTCACAGGGACCCGGCCATTTGTGATCAGAGAACAGAACAAAATAAGACGCCCGCGTCCGTCGCTTCATTTTCACCCCTATTTCCAAGTGATAAAAAACAAATGTTTATTGCTAAAGTTTAGCTGAAAAGCAGCTAACACACTGAATGTTAAAAAAGCCTATATTTAATATAATACACACTGAATATTTTGCTTGACAAAGCTTATTACGATGATAAGAAGAAGTCTTATAAAATCTGTTAAACTATTTGTAATTACAGAAAATATTAATTCGGATATTTACTAAAAGAAAATTATTTTTAAGTAGATTATATTATGTCAGAAATATTACTTTTAGGAGTCCAATAATAATATTATTAAGTAATAATATAAATATATCAACTACTAGTGTTTAAATTAAGATCATTGTCACAAGTTTTTTTAAGATTATATTTATATGTTATTCAATTGAAACTAACATATAGAGATTAAATTGTAATATTTATAAAAAATAAATAAAAACGCCGATGATTTTTTTCATTAATTTTATGTTAACCTTTATAATTACTTTACAATAAATATATGTGTGTGTTAAGTTTTATTTAAGTATCTTGTAAGCGATTACAATAGCTGTATGTTGTCTCTTTACAAAACGAGATATCATCGTTAACTTTTTGTACTACATTTATTTTTTTAAATATATATAACTAATTTATATGTGTGTGATATTGAAGGATATACTTAGGCCTTTTATCTCGAATGTATGAGGTTATGATATTTAATAAATATTTGTATTGTTACTTACTTGTGGATTTCATTCTTCAGAGATATTGAATACTGTTGACATAAAACAGCGATAACTTCATAACTAATGCAAAAAGATATCAAAGTCTCTTATTGATACCAGTCTTAAGCTGTAGATAGTTTTGTTTCTGTAGTTGAATATTATAGTGTATAGATCTAAGTGTGCACACAGCTTTAGGTTGTGTTTTTAGTTCATTAAAGGTGCGTGCGAGCGGAAGCAGTCGCCGCCGGATGTCTTTTCTCGGGCGGCTTGTCTTTGGCGGCGAGATCAATGGAGTGGCGTTAGGGCGACCATCAACAAGGAGACTGGCGGAATACGTAATAATACATCATAATACTTCTGAACAGGGACTAGTAGTTGATAAATGATATTCTTGAATGATCTGTTGACACGAAAAACATTTAAAAAAGCTAATTGCCGGTGACGATACATTATTACGCAGGAGTATATTTTTGTAAAGTTCAGTAGTATGAGAAAAATATTAGGTATATATACTAAGTATATTCGAAAAGTAACAAAAAAGTGTAATTATACCGCTATACCATACTTTAATAAACAACAGATCATCAAAATATTTTTTCAAGTACAAAAAATATCGTAAATCTTACTGTAAAGACGGTTTTGCGAAATTTTGGTATTTTATTAATTCTCAAATATTTTCTGAGATATAATAGCCTTAGATAATATCAATGATAATACAGTGATGTAGTGTTTAAAAAATAAATATCACTGGCTTTATCCGCCAACCCGCACTTGGCCAGCGTGGTGGATTAAGGCGAAATACTCTCTCCATCAGGAGGGAAGGCGAGTCCCAACAGTGGGAACATTCAGAGGGTTGTTTAAAAAGTTACAAATATAATACTCATTGGATCTAACACAACCAAGATGTTTCTGTACTATGTAAGTCTTTGTAGCGATCACATACATAAATTATTAAAAGAAATCACATCTATTTTTTAACTAGAGCTAAAAATCCAAGACTTTTTTGTAGGAAGAAGCAACTATATGTAAACCTATACTTGATAATAAAATGCAGAAATCTTTAACAATGTAATGCTGGTTAGGTTTTCTTAGCAGTGTTTATTATAAACACAGTATCAGACTGTACTAATCAAGCATATACTAGATTCTATGGATTATCTATCTACAATACTAGAATGTCTGAATATATTTCTTTAACGGTAAAAATAGGAGCTGCGGTGGTACCAGTACATACTTGGACAGCTAAGAATTATTACTATTACTAATTTATATATACATTGCATACCATAAGTAAATGATTAATTAATTTTGTACGTTTAAGACGTAAGAAAACTTCTCTTCAAGGACTTAATGAGTCATACTTAATATAAGTTGTAGGGTTATGATTAGTAATACATGTTCTAAGCTCTATAAGGGTTAATGTATAGATCATTAGCTGTCAATTAATGTATGTTACAATATTCAAATAAACATTTCTTGAATATTGTTAAACAATTGCCAAACTGTCTATACTTCAATTAATAGGCGTAAAAATAACGTAAACATTAATTGATAGCAAATTAATACATTCACCACTTTAAAGCCTTAACACTTATAACTAACCCTGTATACATTTCTTTATAAGTGAATGGATGTAGTAGTTATAATTGTAGCTACTCATGCTAATTAAAGCGTAGGCCCTGTATATTTTTATATTCGTATTCATCATCGTCATCAGTGAATAGACATCCACTGCAACAACTCTTATTAATTGCTCGTGAACAAAAACAAAAATGTCCGCCAATGTTCCCGTATCGTCGTCATTACCCCCGTCTGATTCCCGCATAAACAATTATATACGAAACGAAAACTCCTCGTCCTTCGGGAGTTTCCTTTTGTCGCGAAATGATCAGCGGTGCGTCAAAGCCTTAGATATATTTCAAAGGTAGGATATTAATGAGATGGGAGTTAGCACAGACAAAAGGCGGCTAGAGCTGGCTTTCGACTTTTTTTTACAGTCCACTGAACGAAATTCTTACTGCGTTTGGAGTTTCATCAAAGCTATTATTGTTAATCAGACAAGGGTTTGATTAGCATGAAAATAGAAGTATTTATATATATATATTAATACAACTCTATGAATGTTCCCACTGTTGGGACTCGGGGCCTTCTCTTCTAATGGAGATAGTTTTGGCCATAATCCACTACGCTGGCCAAGTGCAGGTTGGCGGATAAAGCCAGTGATATTTAATTTCTTAAAGCGCACATAACTCAGAAAAGTCATCGGTGCGCGCCTGGATTCGATCCCGCCACCTCCGAATCGGAGGCCGAGGTCCCAAACCACTAGGTTATCACGACTTCTTTGCACATATATATAATACTAAGTATATAAATAATAATTAATAATAACTGTTGCCCTAAAAACCATTTTATTATAGGCATAATGCCTTCGTCGCTTCTCTCTTTCAGTTGCCGAATATCGTTAAAGTTCACAGCACAGTTAAAGTTCACAGCAGCTCAAATATTATATTACTGTAATCTGGTTTAAATGGCGTTGTAGCTAGTTAAAACTTACTTACTGTAGTGATAACATTTAATATATCAAGGCTACAAACAAAATGTGTTGTTGTGTATACCATCCTAACTAGTGTCATGATATGGAAAGACGTCATGTATAAGATGCACTTTGTCTCGTCGCTTAGTTATAATAAAAAACAGCCCACTAACGTTCCCACTGCAGGGATTGGAATACTTTTCTCATAATTAAAGATTTTGGCCTTTTATTGACTACGCTGGCCAAGTGCGGGTTGGCGGATTTCATATATTTACAAAAATATGAAAATCTGATCGAACCTGCGCCTCCTCTTCCACCGTAGCTTCGTTAATAATTTTTTTTAGCCTTCTGTATGTTCCCACTGCAGGGACTCGGCCTTCTCTAATAATGAGAGAGTATTTGGTCTTAATCCACTACACTGGCCAAGTGCGGGTTGGAGGATAAAGCCACCTCCGGATCGGAGGTCGTGGTCTCAAACCACTCGGCTATCACGGCTTTTTTGAACGGCGTTGAATAACAAAAGAAACTAAATGAGCATTTCCTTAAAAGTCTCATCATAATTCGTCCTGTAATGACCCCATTCTAACAATTCCTCGAAAGGACTCTCTAACGGTAAACAGGAAATAAAGTGTAAATTGAATAAGAAGTGGGGAAAAAATAAGGAAATTGAGGCAACACGGCGACCGGCCAAGGGTTAATGGGCAGGAGATGAGAGTTTGACCGCTGAAATATGGTTCACCCCGAAACAAGGCTTAGGGTTGGTATTTATTAGATAATTTTGCAACATATATTTCTACGATGAAAACTGTTTGTATCAATTAATATATTATTTCTTGGAAGAAATTAATACTCATAATTATTTAAACTACCTTATATATATAACTACTAGCTGACTCAGCGAACTTCGTACCGCCTAACAGTCCATTCTTTAATTTTTTTAATACATCTTCAGCTATTTGGGACACCGCATCAGCAAGAAAGATAAATAAAGAAATAGAAAGTTACCTCGACAATTATATTATGCCAAAAAATAAAAATTATAAAACACTTAACATTATTTTAATAGTCACTACGCAGCGCACGCAACGGAAGCCCTCAAGGATGAATAATTTTCCCCGTTTTTTTCACATTTCTCATTATTTCTTCGCTCCTAATAGTCGCAGCGTGATGTTATATAGCCTAAAGCCTTCCTCAGTAGTTTCTGAGATTAGCGCGTTCAAACAAACAAACAAACAAACTCTTCAGCTTTATAATATTAGTATAGATTTAAACTATTCAAAAACTACCTTTGCTAGGCGACAATATATTTATTTATTTATTTATTTAATATTCTTTATTGTACATACACTTACACATAAAAAACAAACAAGGAAAATATAAA
>DWHU01001353.1:0-12868 GCA_018247975.1 Parides photinus | reverse complement strand
GCCAGCGTGGTGGATTATGGCCAAAACTCTCTCCATTAGGAGAGAAGGCCCCGTGTCCCAACAGTGGGAACATTCTGAGGGCTGTAAAAAAAAAATAGTGCAGTGGTGCCCATGACTAATATTCTTCTAGCTCTATTCGTAAATAGTTTACTACAATGTAATATATCAAAAACTTTAGCGCAGTAACGCGAAATAGGGTCTGCTAGTAATAATATAAAAAGTGATATAATAATCCAAAAGTACATGTGGGTACTGGGTAGTGCTGCCATCTATCGTGAAACCTCAAAACTAAATCTTTTCGGTACAATTAAGATCTTAATTAAAACTTTAAGGTCAATGTTTATGTAAATAGTATCTTTATATTGTTCTTGTAATTGTAGTGCTGCAAGACCATATTTGTATGATTAATCGTAATAGTGTTTTAATTATAAATAGCATAATTATAGCATAACAATAATTGTAATTCCGCGTGTCGACCAGTCCAGTTGCTGCTTGTAACACACTTCTGTAATTCTAAGATTAATATACAGTGGATTTTTGTGATAATATAATCTTACCGGAATACAGGTCTAAAGATGCAGACCTGACCATCCAAATATGGGTCACATTCTCGACAAACGTGGGGGAGTACGTGGGAGTTATCCCACGGATATTACACACTAGCTATATAATGCACAGCATCTTTTATGTTCCTCGTCAACGTTTCATACAGTATTAGTAAGCGTTTGTACATCACTATTTTACCGCTACGAAAATAATGTTGTGGGTTTTTATTAAACAACGAAGCGACAAGACGAGCAATATACGTTACACATGATTATATCAGATTTTATATAACAGCTTATCTTAATTATATTAAATCTAGAAATTACTCTAACTACAAAGCCACTGCAAATGAAGGCAGAAATATTTTGGCGGAAATCTTTGATGGCAGAAATAGACATTAAATATGCTCTGGTTTCTAAATATTTTACTAAACAGGTTTACATTTTCTATTCTTTGGATATATTCAACAAGTGTGTAGCTATAAAACAATGTAAATTATGTAAGATATAATTTATTTCTTTATCTAATTCGTTATTCTGAACCGGCAAGATTAATCTGAAAACTTTAGTCAGTTTATTTAAGAGATAAAACGGATTGGACCGTAGATGTTTAAACGCCATTCCAAGACTTAAATTCAATTATACGTCTGAATTACGCTTCGTCTTCATTTTAGTAAATTACTGCTGAAGAAACTATAACATCAAAGACAAGTTAAAACATAAAATACTTAATAAGATACGCCATCTTCGGCAGACCGTCTTTACTATTCATTGCTATTTAATGTATTAAGATTTCGTTAGAAACGGATTACAAATACAGAGGGTACTTTTGAAATCTATTATATATAATAATAACCATCAGCTGTGAAAATCTTTTGTGTATATACAATCGTGATCTGTAAATTTTATTTGTATATAATTTAAAAGGACTATAAGGTTCAAATAGATCTACATCTCTTTTGCAAGAAACCGACGAAACCGCTAAACATTATGCAAATACTACTATGTTGCAGTTCGAAACTCATTTGTAATAAATGAAATTACTAGTATAATAAATTATAGGAAGATTGAAATTTAAGTTTTGAGTTTAATATAACAATACAATCCTTATGAATATTAGTATTATATAAGAGTGTAGAAAAAGGACTGATGCGTCCAAAAGTAATATATCGGTATTTCTAAAAAAGTTACTACGCCACAGAAACACTCGTAAAAAATCATAGCTTTGTTTTTCTTCGTTTTTGATTAATTAAATTAATTAAGTTATGTTATTTATAGAAACGTTAAACTAAGAGCGGATACTTAAGAGACTGCTGATTAACATACTCGTAATTAATTTAGCTGAACATTGCCTCATTGCTACATGTTTACTTAATCAGTTGTACCGATGGGAATTTAGTCAAGAGTTCGTGTAAGTTTAATATACTTAACAGTATTAAGTTCAAAATTTTAGTTGACGTTAACACGAACGGAACATTAACTTAATGATGAAAATTGATTTAATTTTAGGATTACTACAAAATACCACATTTCGCTTAGCACTTTTAGTATATCTTTAAGTAAACAGGAAATATAAAGAAAGAGTAGTATTTAATAATAGTCACTGGATGGTATAGATACTTTAAAATTTAATTGTAACGTTTGAAAATGTAGATTCTTTCAGTACTTTGTATAATTGTCTTTTCTATTCAATTAAATTTTGTTAGATATGAGAATAATCCAACACAAATTCTGTAACAGATTATTTATTATATTTATTTGCTATGATATACTTTTACAAATTCATCAAAGTGAAGTAAGATATGTACACTGTATTTATGAAATATTAAAGACGTTTGGATGATTGAATGAAAGATATTTGATACAAGTCAGATGTCGACATTTTCAATAGACTAACATTTCGCTTAGGATATGTACTGTATATAGAGTTTATGTTTTAATAAATTCCGCATTCTCTCGTTTATCATACACGAGTGATCTTGACATAAAGTTGAATCAGGAAATACACGACATTTGGCAATGGCTCAGTGTCGTACAAATACAATTTATTCAATGTTGCTATTGTAATATTTTGCTACAGACATAACCAGACGGGAAGGTATAAACTTTTTAATTGTAAAGATATTTTATTTACGATGAGCCAACCTCTTCATTTCTCAAGGTGTTAAAAGACAATAAGTTCACAGATGGTAAAATATGCCTTGAATACTATGACTCTCATATATTGTTAGCAAGGCTTTTATAATGATAGATTTTGCTATATGAAGATTACACCAGCCTGATGGTTTGAAAGAATCCTAATCAGTAACTAAACTAATTTACAACTACACATTTTTATAATTTTTAGCCACTGGATTTGTATAACGTTAAACGTTTGTATATGAGATTGAAGATGTACATGATTTAACTAATTTAAAAAGGGCTTACCTAATAAAGTACCTACTTAAGACCTAACACATTTTATCTTGAGATTGCTGGTTAAATATTATACTGTCGCTTGTTAAACGCTTTAAGTTTTCGTTACCGAAATCTTAAATGGCTTAAGTTCAGACGTAAATTCAAGGAGCATTATTTTAAAATTTCCCTTTAGAATTAAAAAAAAAAGCATCTGTATGACAAACAATTTGTGTATGTTAATTAGACTAATCAAATAATAATACAAAACATACGGTTCATTTATTTTTATTGAAGCCTTAATCGGTTATATTTCCGGAACAGGTATTAACGTTATAAAATTCAATACCAACCGGTTATAAGTTTAAAATTATTAATGTGAAAATCACAACAATAATATTTTTGATTCGGTCGCATTTGATCGCCGGAAATATTATTAATGTATCATATTAAGATCAGAGTACGTTTCAAAGGTATCTGTGTGCTATATTTGGTTGAGTCGTTACGTATTAAACCAAGTTAAATTGATGTTGTTATCCTCGCGAAATACTTTTATTTATATACATATATCTAAGCAACAAAACAAACAGGATGTTTAAGCAGAATATGAAGCGTCATATACATTTTTAGGTCTAATAGAAGAGGTCAGGTTAAGCAAGAATTCTAAAATGTACAAAGCCGCAAGGATTTTAAAAACGACTGGACAAGTTTTTGTTAACCTATTAATTATTCACACTTGTTGTTTAGACACTAATCTCATGGACAATTAAAACATAAAAAGCTTTAGTGTTACTTAAAAAATTCTATCCCGTACCAGGAAATATTATGTATATCTTTTTGTAAGCTGTTTCAGTGAATAAAGTATTTATAATAATATAATGATTGATTTACTGAATAACGATGCAAACCGTATACTAGTAAAACCTAAGAGGAGTTTATATTCAAAGCTAAACTTGGTAAATTGAGGTTTCTGTTGATAATTGTGGAATTAATGTCAATTTGAACTTTATAGATCCATTTCGTAGCGTATTGACTCTCTTAGACAACCCTCCGACCGTTTAATAATTCTGTAGTTAAATTGGTTTTAGTTTACAATTGGTTTATTGTTCATACGTGGATACAAAGATAATATCTAAAATTGTGGCAATTTTATTATTATTCGATAAAGTGCTAAGACGAGTGAAACTTTAATTAAATTACGTGGCGATAGTTAGCATGATGCACAGTATTACATTTTCTTCGTCGTCTTTATACTTAAGTTGTCGAAATACACTAGTAATTTTACTAGCTGCAACGCCATTTAAAAATAAATATTGTAAAGTATGCACACTGCTTAGTCAAAGAAAATAGGCTCTTCGGTAGTATGCAGATAGTCTCCGATAATACAGAAATATCACATGTACAGAATATTACAAAACAGTTCCTAGAGAGACGTAAGTCGTTAAATATGTATATCACTTCTTTCATAAGTTTGATCTTTGTAAACAAAATTTACAAAGAGTAAACTTTTAGAAAGCTGTTAACATTGAAATAATAATTTTATGTTGATATTTGGATTGTGAAATCTCTGAATTTTTTCATTTAAATTCGTTTCTGCTCTGTCGGTTGTTTGACGTGTCCGTGTGAATAGAACTGGGCAATATCGGGAGTAACAAAGCGCTGGCAAATTGGCTTTGTGCCAGAGCTGACGCCGCTCCTTATAGAGGCGCTCTAAAAAGAGTTCAATTTGATGCCAGTCAGTCCCGGAGAATGGCACAAGAAACTGTATTAACTTGCACTTATACATATAAGCAAGCAAACATGCAGTAAGCTATTCTGATGGTAAGAATATATCTTCAAAAATCCACAGACAGACGAACACTGCCCGACATAGACCTCCCTAGAGTCCTCCACGCACAACGATCTTGCGCTGACCACATCCGGCGGATTGACTACCTATTTTAAAAGTATAATAATAATTACTTTTAGCAAAATAGAAATTACATTTATATATCACTAACATAATAATGATCTTATCTTTATATACTTTTTACATCTCAAAGAAAAAGTAACGTAAAATTTGCGTGACGTTTTCCAACCACGTTTCTTACTTTTGTTACTAAGCACTAACATTATATGTTATTAGACCTGAACCATCGTAGATAGCCGGGGTAGTCTTATATCGTAGCTCTCATAGATTCGGACACGGATCTCGGACACGGATTCGGAGGATATGTTGTCCAAAAGAGGAAAAGGAGCCGAGAGGTGGCCGCGCTGTATGGTCCGGCGGAGGAGGGAGAAAAGAGGGGCATACTAGGAACCGCCTCTTCGCTGTGCATAGCAGGTTGAGCTGGGCGAAGTATAGATTTTAATGTGACAAAATAATTAAAATAAACTATCGTAAATAAATAAACAAAAAAATCAAAAGTTTTCATACAAATAATAAAATCTTAGTACAGCTGCGCGTGATTTAGAACGTTTTGAATGTTACCATCATTTCTTCGTGATTATTTAAAAACTACAATTACAATTTTACTTAGAGCACCATTTCACTGTCTTCTAACTATGTTTTAAATTTCAACTTCCTACTCCTTATAGTTCAGGAGGAGAGAAATTGCTACGAAACACACTTTTGACCAGTAAGATTATACTACAGCCAGAGTAGTATTACTATGTAAAATTGTGATAAAAAAAAAACAATAAAAAATATTATGTAAACCACCCACAAGTTTCTAAAATGATCGCTCTATTTACTTAAATTGAAATTCCAGTTCAAAGACAGTATTGTACAGTATTTGCATCCACACAAGGCTGCCTACGCTAACTGAATATATCCGAATACGATTATCTATCCGTATAAACTGATATTGCTTTCTCAATGACTTACTTATTAACTTTATTTTTGTGTTCATTTATGTCCATGAAAAGGAATATAAAATTTATTTTTTATTTAATTTTATCGACAAACAGTGAGTATTCGGAAGCAATATCAATCTAAATAGATATATACTTTTTGAAGATTCTTTGTTCAAATGGGCTTTTTCAGGCACTTTCGGATCGTTAATTACAAGCAATTAATGTGTCACGTATGCATTTTGTATCTTTTTTTTAATTTACCAGCGGTTCGTAATGTAGTGTCTACCTGAGAAGAACCGGCAAGAAACACGATAGTCTAAAATGTAAAATTCAATAAAAAATGTAGTACAGTGAGGTCTTACATCTTTTTAATATCTATTCTTTTTGATATCTAAAGGATATAGCACTTCAATTTATTCAATATATTCAGCTTTTGAAGTTGGCAATAAATTATTGACATTAAATAAACGGATACTTAATTAGCATGTGTTCAATATAGACAATAGAGCTTGTATGTGCTGCTGAACGTACCTCCAAACACTTCCGTTATTTGTATAGTCTATGTCGCGGAACAGCTATCCTATTTTTCTGTCTTATGTTGATGTTATGAAAGTCGCCATTAAAAATATAGATATGTATATTATTATGCACATACATAATATTATCATGTATATATTGCGAAGTTACCGTAAGAATTCCTTTGAAAATTTCTGTTAAAAAGATATAGATAGATGTTATAATCCAAAGGAAAGATGAATTCAAAACCCCACTCAATCCCCCATATTTTTTTTACTTTATGAACTGTCCGTAATTGGTAAATATGAAAGAAACAATTAAAGAATGAACTATTTATTTGTTGTTCATGTAGATTGAAATATAAAACAATTTGGATATCGCCCAAATTGGAATCGTGTTTTTGAGGTAGACATATTGAGTGGGTATTTGGCAAGGCTTTCGCAAACGATCATGTAGATATTACACAATCGTATTATGACAAATTTGATATCGTTTTTTTATTTGCATGAAACTACTAAATAGATAAAGATGTTTATGCGGCAAAAACATGAACTTCAGCTCCGGTGAGAAATGATCTTTCGATGAATGTGAATCGAAAATGTTATTTATTTGTTTCCTTTATCAGGAAGGTGTTTAAAATTCTCTATTCTTCAGTCTCTTGACGAAGGTTTATCACTTAACCAAACTTAATTTTTTTTTACAACCAGGCGACTATACAAGGAAGAGGTCATCATCAGTATATATATACCCCTGCACAAGAAAATAAGTCTCTTAGCACTAGTAATTTCTATATAGTTAAATTTTTTACAGTTTATGAAAGATTAGAGCACTTCTTCTATGACAAAGGTCAAGTTTGGTGCACCCTTCTAGTTTTGATTCACGCTAACATACAATAATGAATAGAAGGTATGGTAAAAATATGTTTACCTACATTTTGTTTGAATCAAGTAAAATGATATTTCGCATCGTATTGGTTTTTTAATTTTTATTTGTCTTACGAGAATCACAATTGTGAGACGGGTAGAGTAAGCAAGGTTGGAGTGGTTATGAGATCACCACTCTTACAGCTGGAAAAAGGCGACTAAGAAGAGAGTTATTAATAGTAAAAAGGCAATAAAATCTCGTAACAATCACTAGAATCAGCAATGCTCAGAAAATGCTTAAAAAAGTTGAAAAGATAAGTTTTGTCTCCATTATCCCATGTACACAATATCTGCTAACATGACCTTCCATCTTATTCTGCCTACGTCAATAAATTTTTAAATATTTTTGATTGTATAATTTGGTTGCGTGGGAATACAAAGATCAAATCTTGCGCGGAAGTCGCTTATTTCCATAATGATTGTTGTTTAATAATACCCCAATCACAAATATTAATTAAAAATTGATGTTAAATTCCCCTTATACGTAGCTAATAAATACGTAGCAAACAACATCGTTATATAAGAGCATATTGATTGATGGTAATTTAATAAAATAAAGTCTTGAACGATATATTTTTTAAAATGCCAAAATTTTATGTCAATCCTAAACTATTGACAATATTTATATACTTATTAATATGGGTAATACGGTGTTTTGTAATAAGATAAATTTAATTTGTACATTCTTGTTTATAACAATAAAAATCAGTATATAATACATAAAATGAGATTGTAATGGTTTTCATGACATACCTTATAATATTCTCTTTGAGTTATATAAATAAATATTAATCAAATGATGGCGTAATAAACATAAACAAAATTTTAAATGGCTCTTGTAGTTGTCTACTTCTTGGGTCTGCAGT
Source organism: Parides photinus (assembly GCA_018247975.1). Taxonomy (NCBI): domain Eukaryota; kingdom Metazoa; phylum Arthropoda; class Insecta; order Lepidoptera; family Papilionidae; genus Parides; species Parides photinus. The sequence continues at coordinate 4,789 of DWHU01001353.1, read as the reverse complement.
AAAATATGAAATACATTGAAAACATATGGGATTTTTTTTAAGGAAAATTGTTATTTTATCTTACTAAGGGATTCAGATATATAAATGAATATTTTTGACAATAAAGAACAGATGTAGATGTGGATGTAGATGTGGATAAATATCTTGTTAATACATACATACATGTTTTGAAAAAGTTGTATGTACAAAAGGAAATGTTTACGGTGTATATTTCTTTCATACTACAGTTTGTACTTTTTATTAATATACACATGTATTGATTATTAGGTGGACACAATTTTCAGCCATAATACCGTCATTGCCACTGATTATTGTATGAGAGAGATAGCGTAGAATAGAGCTACTAGATGAGATTAAGGAATCTTGGCAGTCACTATTTTTTAAGAAAAATGCACCATTTAAATAATTTTAATGTCCTGAGTAAAACAGGAAGTAATTATTATTTGAAGAAAACAGTAACGTAGTAAAGAAATTTATAATGGTATTGTAATGGAATTTATAATGAAACTATTCAATTAACAAAACACATAAAACAAACACAGAGATCTACAAAATAGTATGAAAATAGTCTTGATTAAGACTAAAAAGAAAAAAATTAAACCTGAGTGTTTGATGTACTAATTAATCTGTTATTTGGTAATCATATTACACAACTATATTGTCAGTTTCATCAGCAAGTTAAATAGTAGTTAGTAGCTCTGTACAAAGAACAAAATATACATTACAAATTATAAGCAAAGTTTGTACAAAACTTGCAAGTGTACGCTAAACAAATGGCGACGTCAGCACCGCAGCGACAACTCGTATTATACACATATTAATTACCACAGTTAGTAAATAGTTAACTTTGCAGTGGCTAAAAATAATTATAAGTGAAAACTATTTATTAACGTTTGTTACATAAACCAAGTGAAGTAATTGAAAGTCAAGTTACTAAACGATTTTCTCTCCGTTATTGAACTTCAAGTATGTGGTGAGTTAAATAAACAATAATCAAAGTTAATTTGGAGACAATAACACCTTTGACCAGTAAATATTTTACCGATAAGTAATTAAATTATAGTAATTTCCAATAAAGCTTGAGCTTCCGCTGAAGGAAACCATCGTAAGGAAACTGACATGTTTCAAGGAACAGCTTTTGTGAATATGTTACATACGCCAACTCGCACTTGGCTAGTGTGGTAGATAAAGCCCATTGCTCATTTTTTTGGCGCATTATTCTAATTCTATTGATCATTTATGAACTTGATCAACTAATCCTACGTATTAAAAGAGAAATTATTAATCTTTGATTGTATGTAAACAAAACTATATTATTGATTGAATGAAACATGCAAAGATGTATTAAGGAATTCATATACGAGATATCTCAACATATCTCCTTGAGATCGGTTTACTTAGCAGCCGATGTATTGGTTCAGTTTGTTGAAGATAAACAAACAAATCGTTGAATCACGATATTTCGTAGCCGTTTCATATAACGAATTGATATAAACGCAGTCATTTATAGATATACGGGTAATAAATAAAGTTAAAATAATCGTGGCACCTTCGCTTTTCGATTTTTTATATGAACGAAAAAATAATTTATTGGACATTTAATGAAAACTCTGCTACCTTACTTGAAGAAGCGAATGCAATTAGATATTGACTTCGCCGTTTGTAACTATACTACTTATAATAATAATAATAAGCGAAAAAAAACTTTTTAATAAACTAATTTCGATGTACTCATTATTTTTTATTAACTATATGTAGCTATGTGTTATATAAAATGTTACTGAACCAGTTTCAAATATCAAACTTTTCGTTTTCAGTTTATTTCGTAGTTTCAAAGGTGGATTTAAAATTCATTAAAAGTTGAAAACCCGAGTCCATGTTTTACAACGGTAGTGTAATACTAACTGAAATTGTTGTAAAGTATCAGTTAAAATTTAGTATTGTAAACGAAGAACTGTGGTTTTTTAACCATGTATATTTACTCTGTACTTTTAGAGGAAAGAGCATTATTATTACGATGCATTATGTGTTACTTAGGTTACACTGTACTCAAAGACAATTTTGGTAAAAGTCCTCATAGTCCAAATTTAAATATTACATTACTATAAAGATATTGCTAGGAACTTAATAATTCATCTTAATAGCGATCTACAGATGTTCAGTATTAAAGGTTTTTCTAATTAGCAAAGGGTTGGCGAGCATTATCATTATCTACCACAGTCCGTTGTTAAACTTACATTTATAGATATTGGTATGATATTAATCATTATAGGTTATTTTCTTTGTTTCAAAATGTATGCCGTAGACTAATGGTGATATTCTTACCCGTCTCCTAAATCTTTATTTGATCCTCTAACCATCGCTCGAGAGGATTTTTACTTCAAATTATAATTATATATTATAGTATATTTTGAGTCACGAGCCAGTTTTTCCTTTAATCTCGATTAAGTGGAGATCTTAGCGAGAATCGTTTGATACAAAATGGCGAACGTAACGTCGGCCTAATTTGATCCGTGACTAAAAGGCGACTTCGAGAAATTCTTAATAAGTATTAAAAGCCGTGTTATCATTTTCTAGAACCTTAAATATAGTAATATATACAATAATTTAATAATTTCGCCGTATACGCTCAATAAGACGTAAGTTATAAACGGCCCTTGGTACATAATTATCAATATTTACGATCCTCCGTGACGCCATCTTGTAAAAATTACAATAAAGGCGATAACATGAAACCTTCGTAAAAAACGTTGAATATTTTATTGTGAACATATAGTATTATTTATGTGTGAGTTAAGCAATCTCATATAAATCTAATATTAATCTATATAGAGATTCGGAATGTAATCTATTTGCAAAACTTTCGAAATCTTATTTAGTAGGTCACCCCTCACCGTTCGGCTTACGAAAAATACTGTAATTGTATACAAATTGAAAATCTTTCTTGGGAACTTGTCCGGGATTTGCTTTCGAATTTCTATAATGAGATTGATTTCATTTTAAACATACAAATGATGTTTTCATTTAAATAAATACATATTCTTCATTTACACAGTTATTAGTTTGAATATTCATAAGTTTGATACTTAAATTATACACCTAATTTTTTTTACAACCCTTCTGAATGTTCCCACTGTTGGGACTCGGGGCCTTCTCTCCTAATGTAGATGTTGATGATGATGTTGTGTTCTTCTGTTTTTTTATTTATAACTGGATAATTTGACTATAGTTTAATTCTTTAAAGTGGCAGGTGGTCGTAAATTCTAAAACCTGAACCTCAAACAAGCTTTATTTTATATATCAAAATATATTCGTTATATGTACACACCTTTATATATTTATGTATACCCTTTATGCGTTATGCTTGCTATGTTTAAATCCTTTTACGATTATTTATAATAATTGGGTTTCAATAAAAACGTCCAAACGTCTCTAGTGAAGATTGTAGATCGGAAAACCGGTAAGAGGATGAGGCCCTTATAAGGATTAGTGTTTTCTTATACGTGTCTTTTAAATTTAAAAAGTTTTACATACCTGACTATTTGGAAATGTGGCGAATGCTGACTGGACCTTATGTAGTGCATGATCCTGTTGATGCGGGGGCGGGGGCCGGCCTTTGGGGAAGTGGAAGCGGGGTATGACCCTTGCAGGTGCTCCGCTGCTCGCGGCGCCGCGTACTGATCGCTGCAGGGTTGTATGAGGGGGTGCTGATGATGCTTTTGGCGGAGTAGATGCCGCATAACTCTGTAAATAAACATTTTTATATAACTTCGTTATATTTGTATTAAGCCGTGATAGCCGACTGATTAGGTAACTCTGTTTAATTACTTTAATCATAATCTGCTTTTAGCCCTTCAAAATTTTCTGTTAATATTTTTTGTTCGAATTACAGAATATACGAGCAATAATTTTTTTTAGTAAAATTCGAAAGCCGGTTTTATAAAATGTCGGTTTTTGTATAAACCCTAGTGACGATATCTTAGTGGTAGGCAGTCCGGTGAGTTAGATCTCCTTTTAAAAATGTATGACCTTTTGGTTATATCAAAGTAGCAACCTTTGTGTTAAGACAAGCTGAGCTAGAACAGCATGAATTTTGCTTTGTTATAAATATTTAACTAATTTTATAGACGGTTAAAATACTGCGACGTAACGTTTAACGCAAAGTATAATTTATGCGACAAATGTTGGAAAACAAAGATGTATTGCTTCATTGTTATATTTTCCTGTTTGTAGGGAACGACGATTTTGTATACAAGAATCTTACGTATTTATAAATGTACAGATAATTAAACATTATTAAAATATAATGAAGAAAAAATTTAAACATGTCTATATATAGTCAAGATTGCTGAAAAAATCAGTAATGCAAATTTAGGTTTGTGATATGAGGAAAGGCCGTCTATAAGTTGAGGATCATAATTAGGAAATAATAAATATTTATAAAACCTCACATTCTTCTTTATGGAAGCGAGGCTTGGACTATCAGACCTCAGTAGACAAATCGGAGCGTTCGCGGTGTAGTCGTAAAGACTCATACTGTCTTTAAGCTGGACTCATAAGATATCTAACCATAAAGTTCTGTGACAATTGTACCAAAAGCGCAAACTATTGTAGAACGTCATGATGAGAAAAGTAGCTGGTGAAAGGTATGCTGGTCGTAAGAGAAAATCAATGAAGTGGATGAGGATCTCTAGTGCCGGCTAGCTGTTCCGCCTAGCAAAAGACTGGACTGTGTATGGTGTCTTAATCGCCAGCTTGTGCTAGTCGGAGAAGCACTTTAAGAAGAAAA
>DWHU01001352.1:0-12871 GCA_018247975.1 Parides photinus | reverse complement strand
AATTAATATTATAGTAAGTAATTTTTTTTTAAATATAAAGAAAATTTTTTTGTAGATTTTATTTATTTAGTTACGTTAAAATGTTTGATTTCAAGTTTCATTCCTGCAGACAATTTAAATTATGAACGCATCCGCATAAATTATTTTTTTTTTTCGATTAGTATTCGGTGCGGGTTAAAAGCGCGGAAAAGTTTGAAAGTTTGTAGAAAGTTTTGAATATTGTCGATCGGCGGGTGCGTGGCGATGGTGGTGGTGTGGTGGCGTGGTGGTGGTGGTGTCCAGTATACTCACGCTGCGTGGTCGGCGCGCGGCAGCCACGCGACGGCCAGCGCTATCAGAAGCGGTGCCGCGTGCGCGGCGCGGTGTCGTGCCGGACGCATGCTCTGTGCCTGTGCCGGTGCCGCTGCCGGAGCGGGTGCGCGCCGGGTGCCGCTGCGGCTGCCGGCTGCGGCGCTTCAGTCAAACTAACGCGCGTGGTCCGCTGCCGCTCCACCGCCGCCGCCCGCGCCTGCGCCCCCGCCAGCCTATCGACCGCAGCCTGCTGCCTCCGACCGCCAGCACCATGACTCTCAGGCCCTCACTGCTCTTATCGAGCGACAAACACCCTAAACACTACATCTTGACACTGCGTCGCCGGGCACATCACACCGCTCATGTTTTATTAAACGCATCCACCCGCAGCGCTTCCGCAACCGCGGCGCATCGATCGCTATCGATTGATTCGCTGCATCGGACATTATAAACGGGTGTTTTCCAAAGTGCGGCATTACGACGCTCAGAGGGCGAAATTTTATAATTGACCCGACATGACTACCCTCTTCACTTTGGGTTTTTTTAAATGCATTGCTAAACGTCGGTGCCAAATTTAAAGAAAATAAAGTTAATAATTAAAGAGGTTTTTTAAGTGGCCGTGTAAACTTTGAAATATAAAAAATTATACATGATGTAATTGGCGGGAAGGGAGCGCGAGACATGAGTGTGGCGACTAAGACGTCGAACATTGGCCGAACGTATGTCAGTCGGTATTTTGAAAAGCGAGATATACAATGAATAAATCCGCAGTTATTTGCCCAGTATTTTTTTATTGTTTTAAAAACTCTAAGGTGGGCTATGGCATAAAAAAGATTGGAAAACACTGTTATTAACTTTTTCCCACCCGACGTTATATGGTTTGATGTGGTCTGTGGTGTTTTAACGTACTAACCCAATTACAGCCCATTCGCTATTTCTAAAGATCTCATCGAAAAACACCAAACAAGATACGCTAATGATTTATATTAAGCAGGTCCTCTGTTGCCCGAGAGTATCACCTCAGATCCCATTCATGCCGATAAACGAGACTGTATTCTGGTTTGAAAGACGTTGTAGCTAGTGAAATAAGTGTGGTAACGAGATTCAAGATCATATGCCCCAAGGTTACTAGCACGATGCGGTGCTGTGTACACTATCATAACCAGCGCCACATTGTTATGGGTGGAGTACGTCGAGCGGGTGAACGTCGAGCCCGTCGTCATTTTTGACAATTAGGAATCCCACTAAACTAGTGATGAAACAATACAATTAAAATCGTGGTAGTAGCTCCGCTCTACGTGGCAGAGGTCAGATTGAGACGTGACAAACGCCAGATAGAGGACTAGTCGTACGAGCCGCAGCCATACGATCCAAGGCGCGAGCAGAATAGCCTACGCAGCGGTCACAAACTTTTAAAATTAATAAAACTAAGTCTGAGAAGTCAATGCCTCAGCAAACAGTAAAACCAAATACTGAAGAGGATGCCCCAAGGGACGAACCTCTTTATGACGTCGGACCGCAATCATCATTAATTCCAGAATAAGACAGATATTGGCAGAATTATGATTATTCGGGGTTTATCCCCCTAATTAAACAGACATATGACCAGCTTCATGGCGTTGATCCACGACTAGCTGAGAGATTACCAATTAGTATGTTTACATATTCCATTGCGCTGCATCTAATTTTAGAACGTCGGGCCCGTTTCAGTTCAGTTGTACAAAAAATATATTAAACCGGGATTAATTCCCGAGACCATATCACAACCAAATGAGATTAATAAAAACTTTAGTCATCCGCACGGAAAATCCATTACGGAATATTATCTTTTGCGTTAACAAAATATTTTTTTTTAATCTTATTACCCCTAATCATCAGGCCAAAGACTTCCACTGCAGGACGTAGTCTAAATTTAGAGTATAATGTTAATCTTAATAAAACATGATTAATTTTTAATGTAAATCTTTAATTAGTATAAGCAAAAAAACAGATTAACCGTTTGTGCGGTGAAAGGGGGCGGGCGAGTAGTCGCCCCGTTTACGGGTGTTTTGCTTTGGACACAGGCATTATGGATATAAATATATTAACTGGACATATTGAAAACAATAAAAAATAATAAATAGCCTACTTAATGTTCCGCGTTCTGAGGCTCGAAAGCTTTCTCTCATAACGAGAAAGAAATAAATACATTTCCTATTAAACGTAAGCTGATAAACATGCTTCCCGAAAATATTTCCAGACCGATTCGGTCTAAATCCAGTGGTTTCCTGTGACCTTAACCAAACACAACTTAGTCCACCTTGAAGGCAGCCTATGGCTTTTAAATGACATTTTAATGGGTTCTAACAACGGTTGGAACTAGTTAACTGATTTAGAATCATGCTTGGCGTGAATAGTTACTATTACTGTTCGTTTTATTATAGTTCTTTGCTAATGGTTATTATTACAATTAAAAAAAAAATCTGGTTTGTTCCTAATTACCAATTTGTTTTATGAACACTAATACATTTTTGCTGCGCAAATAAATAATTCTGCAGCTAATTACATCACTCTCGGTAGATAGAATCCCCAGGGTGCGTTATATGCCCTCCAGAACTTTTGGAGCTATGCCAATATCGTAAGAGCTCCGGGGCACGAAGTAACGTACGTACATGTTACGAGTACGTACCGAGTTACAAGCATAAAATACTAACCCACTTTACACCCGATAATTGCACAGTTACACAACTAAGTTATAGTAACGATAGCCGTTCAGATAACACGTTCCCATAAAGTCACCTTTACATACCATTATTACGATATTCAACTTGTAAAAGCGACTTGTCTTACGTCCTTAAATGATCACTTAATATGGTTAACCACACGTCAGACCCGAGACATAGACCGTTCACCGCAGATACTAGTTCCGCCGCTAAACTGCATTGCGTAAATTTAACTGAAATTCGATATGGAACACGTTGTATGCATTACTATAGTAAATGAATATAGTCCGTGGTACTTTACTTTTGTTTTGGGGTCCGGGAAATTTTCGGAAGATATCCTACTTCTGAGGAAAAGTTAGGGCTGTTGATGGGAATGCGGGACACGTACACGATAAAGAAATAATATGACGTATTTCAAACATTTTTAAATAAATGATATAATGTAATTTTTACATATATTTATAATAAACTCTCATGTTAGTAATCACGAGTTTAAATAAATTTCCAACAGCTATGTGGGATTTCTACGCACTAAAATACTTTTGATGGGCATCTTCAGTGCGTTGGGGTTAGCCGTTTCAGGAAAATTGTAACCCTCTCGGCAGCATCGGTCTGATACGACAAACACTAAACCACCTCGCACTTGTCGTACCTCTCAAAGTTGCTTATTGAACAACGAAAGCCCTCAATCTTCAAAGCCTACGAGCCCGAAACACCTGCGACAAACAGATCTTTTACTTTAGACCTTAATAGTCCAAGAGTACAGGGCAGACGGTAAAAGTGAGAGTTTAAGATTAAACACGAAATGGAGACTACAGATATATTTAAATTATAACGATAAAGTCGTCATCAACTTATCGCCACAATCGCAAACCAAAGAACTAGTTTTTACTTAGCCATAAAGTTGATTATGAAAAACAAAATTGATCCACATCCCGTAAACTTTCACCACGCACCTGATCCAGAAAGCAAATATTTGGTCCCCCTTTGTGATTTGGGTCATGTTATGATTGTCCCGTACAACTGACGCTCAATTTAATCTACTCCGAATTGCAATAGCATTCCAGCATCCCTATGTGTGTGTACCCTAGCCATTGTCCTTAGGCAGAAAGAACTCTCGCTGTGACCTGATGGGGTTTTATTTTAACAGGTTTAAAAATTTTTGGCTTAATAATCAACATGACATTATTAAAGGTAGGTCAAGATAGTATTTTTTTTAGGAACTCTTGTGGTGCCTAAGGAAAGTAAAGAGAACGATTTGTAAAATAAAGAGAGATTTTTTCGCTGATTATTGTTATACAGTAATGTTGTGACAGTGGTCCAATATACCAAATTTAATCTTCTCTTCGGTCAAATGACTTTCGGCCAAATGTCCGCGTACTCCGCAAAATTCATTTCGTTTGTGAAATTAAAAAACAGGAGAATACCGCTTCGCCGCTCTCGGGAATGTACTTTTCAATATAGGTAGCACGCCCTTGAACCTGATATTGATAAAAAATAACCGAAAAATTCCGTGTAAATTTAACATAGCGCAACGTGATACGAAATGTTTGCACAAAGAGCATTCATTTCATATTGACTTTTTTTTTCAGCAGAACCCCGGCATATGAACAGTCAATAAAGTTTTCTTCGTTGTATTATTGTGAGTAGCAAATTTTAATATCTCTAGTATGAATAATAAAATAATAATACTATCAATGTACCCGATGTTTATACTGAAGGCCGTCTTTCACAGGGATTTTGATCACGCTAAACAATTGGAGTCACGTAAACGTTTATAGAAGAGATAATTGTATAAATTATTTTCAGATGATCCATTGCGCGAGGTATGCGGGCACTATTATTGTACGTCGGAAAATCTTAATCTACGTAGATAACCCGTCGGCGTCTTTGGACCGCCGCTGATTGCTCCGGACACTCAAAAGGCATGTCTTAAGTGCACTCAAACTGCTCTATGATAAAGAGATAACTTGAATAACTACTTTTAAAGCAAAGATATTGAAAATTTTAATATACCGAACAAGTCTATATTAATTATTACCTACATTTGATTAGTAATGTAAAAACTTTATAATCCTCAGTTCTCCATGAGGTCCACGAGAAACGGTCGAGTCAGACCAAAGGGACTTTCTGCCGACAGACACTTGACCGAATATATCAGGCAAAGTGGTTCAGGTGGACTCCCAGAGATCGGAGGAAGACTCGGCGGTACCTGCGACAAAAATTTTGCTTTTGATGATGAATCAATGCAGGCAAATAATGTTTTAAGTAGCTTAACTACTGTTACTTGTAAATTCCACATTCAGCTGGGGTTAACCGGAACCAGCTAAATTGGTTTATGAGAAAATAAGATGACAAGTTCTATGAGAAAAAAATCCTTGAATCTCTGATATAAGTCCAGGCGTTCATAACTTCCAGTCTTTGTATAGGTGGCAAGTTATTTCTGTAGTTCAGGTTTGTATCACGGCTTCAAATATTTTTATCGCCGCAAAGTAGTATCTGCCGGAGCTAAAATTATTAATTCCGATAGGGTTCATTGGCTTTATGCTACGAATCAGAGAGTGGGGCGGTCAAGATTTATCCTCTCTTCGGAGAAAAGCTGTAAGCTGTGTATATATAAGGTACTATTGCTTTTTTATTAACTTTCATTATCGTCATAATAGTTTTTTTTTGCAGCTCTCTTTATGTTCCCTCTGAAGAGACTCGGGGCCTTCTCTCATAATGAGAGACAGAGATATTTCATTCCTTAGAGCTCACATAACTTAGAAAAGTCAGGATTCGATCCTGCGACCACCGAACGAAGGCGGAGGTCCCAAATCACTTGGCTATCACGGCTCTAATTGATAACATAATATTAATACTATATAGACATTTTTAAGAGCATATAGACGTATACTTGAAAGTGAATATTGAATTTTGATTCCATATGCATTACCGAAAACATTTCCAGATTAATTTTTATTAATATGAAATCTAGTATCATCTGTGAGCTGCGTTTCATAAAATTCTAATACTTTTCACATTCATATTTACAAAAACATTTCCTCGTCTAAATACGCAATAACAAAATGAATGATTTTATTATTCTAAAGCGAAGTACAGAAACGTAGGGCGGAGATATAACAGAAATCGAGTCTAAACCTGAACTAAGCGTAACCGCTTTAATTACTTTCACTCATCCAATTAGCACTTGTTGTGGCGCGATGCGGGCGCTGTTGTGAATGGAGGAGCCTGTTACCCTCATTCCCATTGAGCTGCCATCTTTAAACTCATTTCTGTATAGACCGCATATTCTCTTAAAATTCACGAACACGACACTCGTATAAACATAAAACCGAACGTTAACCTTCCAATATTTCGCCGTGACGTTGTAACAAGTGTGGTGTGATTTCATAATAAATCAGTGCTTTTGTTGATCGCTTTGAACAACGCAAGCAACCTATTGTCGGACGCGTGCAAGCGCCGTTATTAGGACGATTGGCGGGGACATTGTTAACTTCCAAGCGCATTTCGCACGTTTCACATTCGCTTTATTTCCAGACATCAATAAAGAAACTATGTACAAGCCCAGGATTTTTTTAATTTACTATAAAAAGTCATGATAACTGTTTGACGCTGGTACGATCCCCACCATGCCCGTGCTTCGGGTGAATAACATCGTTTTTTTTCCATGTTTAACAGCTACTGCTATTGCAGCATCATTAATACTGATGTTACATCTGGAGCTATGCGTCTAATTTTTTTTTATAATTTAATAATAATAAATATCTCTGGATAATTGACACAACACTCTCTAGTCCCAATGTAAGCCGATTATACTCGCTTTTGTTATTGGTAGTAGATAGTTGATACACTACTTAAATACACTTTATTTTGTAAATGTATACATATAAAAACACCCAGACTCAGAACAAATATTGTTTGTGGCGGGAATCGAACCCACGACCTCTTAGTCAGTAGGCAGGTTCACTACCAATTGCGCTAATCGATCAGTCAAACAACTGCGACTTTAAATAACATCGTATGGACAACGACATCTTTCAAAAATAATAATTTTTGTGAACGACCGCCAACTTTCACTTATCCAGTGTGATATATAAAAGGCACTAGCTCGCAGTCGCAGTAGTGTAAACATTAATTAGGTTGTTCATTATTTTATGAATTAGGGGTAGGTGTTAAAGCGAGGTCAAACAGAAATCTCTGGGTCGGTATTGACAGACAGACAGATCCTGAACAGACAACTTTGTTATGACGGTATATTTACAATACAAGGTTAAAGCTTAGCGACTAATCGTAGTACACGTAAATTACGTAACTGGTAGATCGATCGCATATAATGTATTAGACGTAATACATGGCAGTGAACGGAGCGTTAGTAGGTCAAAGTCAATGTTCCGTTAGCTTGCCCAGGAAGACGGGCGTATGTGGAGCCTTTCACACAACACACACACAGAATCCGTCTATCGTGTGTTCGAGACGAGCATACAATAACCTCAGCGCACGGCACTAATCACTTTCCATTGATCCCATACATTCCCTTTCGGTTTCTTCAAAGTTTGTTGATCATTCGGTGAACATGTTTACGGATATTACAACTTCATACCATACGTGTACATTAACCATAAATATTTTAATTAAAGCAATCTCTTACTACTGTTGTACCAGTTATCAGTGTTAACTAACAACGGCTGAAAAACTCAAATTATAAGATCACTTGAACGGCTTAATGGAGATTATCGCTGGTAATAAATAAGGTAATTATTTTAAGCATCTTGAAGATTATGAATACTATGTTTAGACGTATTATGTTGTTTATAGAGAACTTGACAGTTATAGAAATAAATCAGTTGTCAACTCAAAATAGCAGGAATTATTTACAGATAACGAACCTGCTTACGTATCCAAGAACAGTCATAATTTTTCAAACAATAGTGGTTTTAAGCATAAAAAAATATCAATAGTATCTAGTTATAACATTTAAAATACTAAATAAAATCATTTTCTAACCCAGCTATGTCCATGTAAACAATAACCATGTTTACATTATGTATAATCACTTCCCACAGCATTCTACACACTTGTTAACAATAAACATAATCTCAAGTGCACTTAACCGTTCGCAAGGAATTCCGGGGACTTCTAAACAGCAAACCCAATCCTTAGTGCTAGTTAAGTATATAAGATAAGAAATTCACTGTCGACATTCCGATGACAAATAATATTTAAACCATGATTCAAAACTCAGTCAGTCTGCAACTGCTGCTAAGTTAACATTTTTGTCTTCTCATTTCAAAAATCCTTTCGCACTCACCCACAACTTAACTACCCTTAACAAGGTATACATGTGCAGGGTACATTGCTAGGACTGGTGGTCAATGGAGTAGCAAGGTCTTAAAGTGACGAGATCTTAGATTCACGAGGTCCCAGAGTAAGGCGGTAAAGCCTTCTATATCGGACTGGTGGAGATTGCAGGAAATCTCCGGATGCGGACAGCGTGGGATCGTTTCGTGTGGAGATTCTAGGGGTACAACAAGAGTTTATACAAAAACCGACATTCTAAAACAAAAAAATGTAACAGAAATTTTTGTGTGATTAAAGGAGTTTTTGACTGAAATTATTTACTGTACAATTTTAGTGATAGAAAATTTTTTTATGCAATTTAGTATAACAGAGAAACAATAGTTGACCAGGATTAAATCAATTTAAAAACAATTATTCGTTGTTTATGCATAATTTTCTGATATAATGATATAAATATTTTTACAAGTGTTTTCATCAATTTGGTACATTTGTCTACATTTGTCATTTTCAAATTATTTCAAGAGTTCTTCATACATTGAAAACCGATATTTTCTACTAAAAGAAACGGTTTTCGAATTTCATAATTTTCTCCAAGTAACCGGTTTTTAAAAACCGACAAACCTATCTATATATTAAGATATTTGTTATTATTATTAGATATATCTATAAAGGTATATCTAAGCCCAGCAGTGAGCCTCCGGTGACTGACGGAGATGATGTACACGCTACAATGCTGCAGTTCAAAATCGGAAGTTTGTGTGATAGAAGTAATAATGTCATTCTTCTACAATACAGACACAAACAGGAAGTTTTGTAACAAGTTAATTAGTATGACAGTTTACGTGGTTCAGCCAGTACAGTAGTATTGGCGGTTTAACGGACAAGTGTGTCACAAGTTGGCGCTCCAATAAGCTTTAACTGGACCACATGCATTTGTAGTCAACACAATTGATTCTAATTTATTCCACTAACCAATTTCAATATTTTAACTCATTATCATAAGATATTATTAATAATTTACTACGACTTATTAATATATAGATTATAGTAAATTATGTATTAGTTAAATTGTAGTATATTACCGCTGACACGTTCGCTGTAAACACAAACAGAACAGAAAATAGAAACATGAAGCGGTATAAATAGCGTCAAATGCAATGAAATTACTGCAGTAATTAGATGTATTTACCTTCAGCATAATGTAGCGCTTTCGAAAGTTTTGAGGGAGCGTTATACTATTCGAGGTTTCTCTTATTAGATGGCTGTAGATATATTTTATGGTTACAGAACAATGAAGTTAACAAAGATGATGATAAAATATCACCGTTATCATCAACAGTTCTGTTCTGCTCGCTCACCTCTATGTTAATATAAAATGTAAACGGATCGCAATATACTTAACGACGTTAAGGAAACAGAGAGCATTATAAATTACTAGCCTGCAAAACTTTTAAATGTAATTACTTAGATCGCACTCGAGGCCGTCGCATACTAACTTTAAATTTAAAAGCTGGCTGACGGCCTTCGACCGTGTAGCAGATTTTATACAAGCAGTGAATAGAAGCTGTTTTATAGTAAATTTTTATTATCGATTGTAATATTGCTACATTGTAATAAGTTTACCAAACACTTAAATGTTTCCACGACGGATCCTTTTTTTGTTCACGTGTGAGCGAGGTCAAAAATAAGGGTATTTTTGTCCCTGTTGGGTTATATGTTAAGGTAAATAAAACGAAATGTTGTCCTCTGTCGACGTCTATTACACAAATGTATCGTACAAATAAAAATGACGACTTGAATCGTTTAACTCCTATACAAAACTTTGAATTTTTTTATATGCTTAAATAACGCAATGTTTTATGTAATATGATTATTATATTTTAGATAATTTTGTAATTATTTTGATTTTATCTACTACGCGTAGTAGTTTGTATAATATTATTGATGCCTTCTAATAAATTAATTTAGATGCATCTGCGAGCTATCCATCACAACTGACGCCTTCTTTGTGGACGGTCCAGCTTCGTAAATATTCGTTAGAGACGAATCAGAGAGCGATCTCAACTTCGATTTCTCCCTGAACATCAATGGTAAATGATTACAGTCGGTTCTCTCCTGAAATCAAAAAATAAATAAATTAACATTAGCGTTTCATGCTCGTTAATTAATATTTAACGTTTCACGAACAACGTTATTGTAACGTGCGGTTTGTAATTTATAACTTCGCATTTCACATTTCAATTCGGTTTTGTTCAGTGGTTAAACGTCTGCGAGTTTCAATGTCAGAGGCGTTCAACGTTCTGCCAGTAATAACTAGACTGGATGAAATCTGTTTGTGTAACTCAAATTGAAAATTAGTTTTCATGCAAATAAGGCGAGAACATGTCGATCCTGAACTTGAAACTATGCTTGTGAAATCACTACATAGCCGTCTTGTTAACATTACACTTACACTAAAAAGTAACCGTTATCATTTTGTCATTGCTAGTTTCGGCGTATTTAAATTGCATTCGCAAATACATACATTTACATGCATTACGTTTAAGATAATATTTACTAGATAACAATTATATATTCTGGTAAATGGAGATCATATGGGAACACATCCTCGCCTCTGAGAATAAGCCCCTTTTGTCAGACGGCTGCGGATCTCTTCGAATCCGCCACGCAGAGGCCATGGGGGCCAAGGCAGGAAACCTTCCAGGCTACCTGCGGCGGATCAGGTCTTGGGCTCCGCGGCCAACCATGATACGGCCGCAGAGAGTACGGAGTGTGGCGGATCGCAATATCGACACTTCTTTCTCCGCAACTCCGTCTCTGCTGTAAAGGGCAGAAAAATCTGCCCCCGCAGCCTCAAAACACATCAGAGATGAGACAGGTTTGGACGGCTCACCAGGAGAGGCCTCCTCGGGTCGGCCCTACTCTACGTACCGGCCGAATAGGTTCCTTTTAGCTTCACAATGGGTGACCAAGCCACGGCTACGAGAGCCCCACTGCCACGACATAGAAGATTACAACCACTACCATATGGGGCGATGAGCGCAGTATTAAATTGTTTTCTCCTTAGTACCACAACATGCTGAAGGAGGAATGACCGTAGTGAATGTATTACCTAGACGGAGCGGCGCGATAAAATTTTCTTTTCAGTTTATTTTCGAATGGCAAAGTAATAACTGTGCAGCAGTCTAGTTATACGTTTTAATTAGAATCTCGTTTTAAACATCAATGCGACAAGCTGAATGTGGGATGGTTAATGACGTACGCCCGGCTCGTAACGAGGAAGCTCCACTGGGGGACACATCTAGACGACGTCACACGCGCACGTTCTGCTGAGCGTAAGATGACATCTCTCATTAGTCCACTATTTATACAAACTATATTTTTATTACCTAACAGTTTTTCGGTTGCGATAAACATTGCACAACCCCAATATAAAAGTAATGGTGAAGGTAAACACATGACGTAGCTAATCATTAAGGAAGATTTAAAGGAGGTAATTATAAAAAGGTTACTAGGTAATTGTTAATATTCCCGCCGGGTTGTGAATAAAAGTAGCAGCCCGAGCCAAAGTTCCTGAGGGAGCCCTCGAGCTTAGCTACTAGTAAGAGGCTTAGGCTTGCACCTTCCGTTCTCTGCCCACTCAAGTCCGGTGTTACTCTTAATCTTCTTTCTAGGAGAACGAGTCGATATAAATATCCAAAAAAAAAATTGTTGACATTTATAGTTAATCACTCTTAAAAAAACTACACAATACAAATTGTATACCGTCAGTTACTAAAATTGACAAATAACCGATAGTTTCGTTCGCGTATCGACCACGAGTGTCGGCGCGCCGTCACAAGAATATCGATGCAAATGCAATCTGTACTCAAACCGGCATTTACCAGCAGACTTTCGATAAAATCAATTTAAAACTTTCGAATAAAGAGTTGAGGTTTTTCCACGCCGGCTGCCGTAAACCACAATAGATAAATATGTCAACGATGATGCTCGTTTTGGTTTTGTGAGTAATTTTTTACAATATTTTGGTACGCTAGTACGTCGTACAAGTCTTACTTATTGATGAACAAAACACAAAATCTCGGTTAGGCTGACATTATCTAATCATCCATGAAGGAACTGTCAAGACCTGAGTAACAAAGGTTAACATGTTTTGCTCTATTTCGCCTCATCTCATTTCCCTTTGGGAAATGTATACGAAGTGCATTACCGGGGAGCGCCACCGTCTAGCATGACGCAGTGTATTAGTATCAAGCAAACAAATAATATATACTGATATTTACATTGTGTTTCATATGAATTTTGTTACGGATTTATCGAAGTCAAGCTTACTTTTTTTTGTCATCTATACGATCACATATACGGTATATGATATGGTTGTCTATCACAATGAAAAACTAACTGTTGTTAGTAATTTAATTTATCTCCTAAACAATTTGTACAAATATCTTTTTCCATAGTTTATTAAACCTTATTTTTTTTACTTCCTCGATTCCTTGTTTTTTTTTTGTAGTAAGGATGAGATTACTACTGTTTAATACTGCAGTTGCAATCTTTGCATTTAAAACTGTATTACT
>DWHU01001351.1:0-12872 GCA_018247975.1 Parides photinus | reverse complement strand
TCTCTCAATAATTGAGTTAACTTGCATGAAAATAGTTAGCCCTGGGACAAAAACTACCCCGCGCAATGCACTAAAGATCCCACATGACCTTAACCTCCCACGAAGCATGGTATCTTCGGAAGATTACAACTCTATTAAAAAAAATATGCAATGGTATTGATATGACACAACTATAATTACGTATTTTGTATTTAACCATTAATGATTTATTTTATAATAAATAATGTCAGTAAATTTATGATACCAAATTTAATGCATTTCAAAACATAATTGCAAGTATATCATTACTAATACACGAACATGTAATTTTAAAGGCACAATCACATAGGTATGTATATGTAAGTATAATCGCATACTAGTTTTAACTTTTAAGTATTAATCCAAATAAATAAGGCCATTAAACTGTTTCAAAATGTTCACTTCAAACTAATTTATTTACTTTTTTCAAAGTAAAATTACCCGTTTTCTTATGTACATCAAATGGACTTAATATTTTTTTATATCTAAGAAAATGGTTTATAAATTTATTTAAATGTAAACGAAACATGTGACTATCTAAAATAAAATTGGATGCAATTGATTCAATTAAATAATGATAATTTAAAACTACTTCTCCATAACTAGAGATTAAAGTTATTCAAAATTTCCTAGTTTCAAATCTCATATTCTCAATGCATCTTCTTATAAGCAAATGTCACACGTGCTCCTGAAATGACAGTTTTTACGACTTTATGCTGGGAAAAGAGATTTCCCCTTTTTATGTTACTTTCGAAATCGTAAAACTAAATTAGGATTTAAAGAAAAAGAGCTTTGATTTACTACCGTTTAATCAATCTTAAAAATTGAATATGTTTACTTTAATATTTAATAAGATTATATACAACTAGGCCAACTAGTGTCACCAGATTAAATAATTTTTTGATAATTAGGCTATGTATAATAATATCAATACGGGACTAAAAACTTAAAAAAAATTACAAATAGCTTTTTCCAAATGTTTATTAATATTATAACAACACACTAACATTAATGCGTAGTACGTTGTTAAAGGTCGTAACAGTCGTTTTAAAGGCATGTATTTAAATTAACATGACATTAATATTAAAATAATTGATGAACATTCGGGTTACAAAACCTAATCAGAATTATGATCTTCACTTAGAAATTTATAAAGATGTTTTTATTCCATAACTTTCCTTTGTTATAAATCATAAGTATTTAATCTCTGGTTTAGTTCAAAGATAATCTTTGCGCAAAACTTGTGAAAGCTTCATTAAATTTTCAATACATATAGATAAAACCACCTGTACTCTAGAACCGCCTGAGGAAGAAAAGCAACTTCATCCGTAATACAGTCTAATCAGATATAAACTTCTGAGCCACATACTACAAACTACAAAAAATATATTTTAACTACTTTAACCAGATGGTTTTATGATATTTTATTCCATCATACGTTACAGAAAAAGCTATTTGAATAGACCGAATAAATTAACCGTTTTTTAATGAATGCAAATTTAATATAACGAGTTATCTCTTTTCAATTCCATTACCATATGACATAAAAATAACAGACTTTCAACACAACACACAGAGATAGAGAGAACCACAGTTATAATGTATTTCGAGTTATTACTTCTTATTTTTGTACAGGTCTTTTAGTAAATTGTAAAAGAAAATTGAAAATATTTTGCGTTAGAATTTGTATACAACATTACTTTTACATTTTACTATACCGAGATAGATAAGGCCTTTTTACTTAAAGTAATGGTTTGTCAGACGTCAAAAGATCAGTTCTACACATATTTTCTATTCAAATCGAAAATGTACGAGCTTTTTAAAGATACAACAATACATATTAATAAAAATATGCTTGATTTAAATTAATATATTTAAAAAGAAAACATTTATTTACAAGAACGTTAAAAATGTCAATTAATGACTTAAATAACGTATGTAGTAGTAACGTTAAAAAACCTTTTATTGAAATGTATCAAAAATATTTTGTTTAAAGTGTAATGTCAGTGCTTGTAACTTGCTTTAATTGTATACATCATTTTATTACAATTATATTTTATTTAAAAGGAACTTAAAATTTTTAGTAAATGCAGCACAGATTTCTGTTAAGAAAATGTTAAACTGAATTAAAAAATGCTACGAAGTAAATTATTGAAAAAAAATAACTAAACATTATAGATTTTTTTTTTAGATTATTATTTTTATATTATATTATTTGAATTTGATATATAACGACAAAGAATGGAAAAAATTTACATTAACACGAATTAAAACAAATCTCTTTTAAATACCGCGTGAAAGAAGTAATGATGACGCACGACGATAAAATGTTTTACAGTGATGGTGAAGGAAAACATCGTGAGAAAAGCAACATATTCCAAGAACAACCGTCTTAATTGGTCAGCGAGGTGGTCAACAGACAATACAATAATTGGACTGTATATATATTAAACTGTATCATTGATAAACTATTCACTTTTAACCCTTGATTCTCATAGAAAGATATTGGATTTGCTTTTCACATTATAATATCACCCGATCTTTAGGGAATACGAAGATAATTGTCATTCAAGTGCCGACCCCTTCAAACGTATAGAACTTGAACGCCATATTTGCTTCTAGGGTTTTCCGTCTAGTCCCATCGTAATGTTCAATTAATAAAGGTTGAGGATGCGGGTGTCGGTAACGACGCCTCTATTGTTCCCACGTTTGTTGAAATATACTCAACATATACCCATTAGCACAATGTTAAGTCGGATTAAAAAATTAAGGAATTATTATTGAAATTTATTGTTTAAAAAACATTTTCGAAATTTTGTAATGCATAACGGACACAATTTATTCTAAGCACGTAGTACATTGGAAATTTTCTATTTGTACATCCAATATACTTTCAAACATCATCGTAATTAGCGGAATGTTGATAATTATTGTTTATGCTCTATTTGTAATTCGCTACATACACGTAAGTAGTAGTGTAGTAGTAGTGTAATCAGGTATAAATAATATATAAACATTTAGTATTAATATTTAATAGTATAATCATTCCAGATCCGCCAGCTATCGGCTCGACAGGACTGTAACAGTCGTTAATTCAAAGTAATACATCAAATTCGCTTATAAAATTAATTTCGCTAACTTCTGTCTTTATTAGGAATGATGACTACAAATTTGCACAAAGAAATTTCTCTTTAATCGCTTTTATTTTATTTTTTAAACATGTGGTGATAATAATGAAATATCTTATGTATCAAGATAACGAGCAGTCTGTAACATTGCAGTCATAACCACTATTAAACGTACTACTCAAGAGATATAAGAATAAATTAAGAATATTTTTCGTTTATGTATAACGATTTTACAATCATTTAAATAATGGTTTCAGATATCGTTTACGTGGCAAATATTAAGTCAAAAAAGTAAGCTTGACGAAGTAGTATTACGCAGGTTGCGGCATGTGACATATTGTACGGTCGTAATAAAACTTGCTTGAGAAATTACTTCATTTCTTTCTTTTCCCACTGAGATGGCACTAATTTATTATAACATTTTTCGTATAGATATATAGAACTTATTATCGCAATAAAAGCGCAAAAAAATAATCTTGCTGAGCCAAAGGAATCATAGACCTAAAGTATATTAATTTTAGTAGAAGTATAATTATAAAACATTTCTATTTGTGCATGTACATTCTGCTTAAAACAAAAAGAGATGTTTCATTTGGTTGTAAAAAGCTTGAAATATTGTCAAAAAATTACTATATATAATATATCAATAAAGGATCAAAAGGGAAACGATCTAGAAATAATGCAACGCGGATAAATACGTTATCTTACTGCAATATGTGATGCTACATTATATAAGTAACACTTTGTAGAGCATACGATGGAGTTACGAAATACAAAAAGCCAAACGATCATCAAAAACCGAAAATATTGATTATGGGTCAGTAAAATTATGACCACCATTGTATCACATTAATATCCGGTGATAAATGTAAGCTTTCTCCTAAAAGTGTTATTAGGGTACTTAGTTTGATGGTACACAATACGAAGCCACTACAGTCTACAAGCTTCTTACTACTTGGCAGTGATGAATTGGTCTTTAAATAAATAAGTGGTTCAATAAAAAAAACTATGTATTACATAGTAAGATTTAATTTTAAAAAGCAGTACTGAATTTCTTGAGGCTTCTTTTCAGTCACATTGCCTATTGAAAGCCTCGTTAGAATCACTACCGACTAATGACTCAAAATATTCACAGAATGATTTCAAAGACAACAAAAATTATTTTATCTATAAACAGTCGAAACTCAAAATCAGTCACAGCTTTTCCAATTTTTAAAACCATATTATGGATTATCCGTAAACCAAATTGTTTACAGATCACGTTAAGAAAGAAATTAAACTTAGATATTACATTAAAATAGAGTAATTTTTTAAAATTCGTTATGGGACACACAAGTACTACAAAACGCAAAGCGATTGTGTGTATAGTTTCTAATGAATCCTCTAGTGATAGATTATTTCGACTTGTGCAAAACAAAACTAAAAGGAAGGGATGGAAAGTTTGTAATATATTTTTCTTGTTGTGGTCAGTACAAAAAATTTTACTTGTAATGTACGAGCTCTGATTTAGTCTAGACAATCGTTTTATATCTTTTGGTACATTATGTCGATTGAATCTGTTAAATTTATAATGCACATGCGTTTTATTGAAATGAATCATAATTAAGTTATTTATTAAATGAACAATTTTTTTTCGACAACAACCTTTTAACACGTATAAAAATCAATTTCGTGTTATTTCTACAACAAAATTTTTTTTCGCATCACCAACAGATGTTTAAGAAGTAAAAAGTCATAAGTTATAAAGCGCAAGTGCCTTTGCTTACGCATCAAAGAAATTTTTGTAACTTTCTAAGTAATAAAGAAGCATTAAAAAGTTTGAGGGACTTGTCTTTGTAACATTTTTAACAAAAAGAATTAATGTTAAACAAGAAGCGAAAAAGAATTTTAAATAATCCCATTGCTTATTTAAAGTTGTTTTTTCAATTACTAATCACAAGTCCATTTTTATATTTATAGATTTTACTACATACCGAAAACGTTTTGTTGAAAAGTATTATACCAGCTCAATAACCTTTGGGTAATCATGAAGGAAATTGGGGCCAATCTTCAAAGGTAAAAGAGTATATTTATCTTTACCCGTTTCACTTACTTTGATTTTTCAAAGTCATTTTTGATTGAAAGTATTTTAAAATAAAACCAATCAGTATTTTTTAAATTTATTATTCGCCTGCCCTTATCCCAATTACTTGGGGTCGGCGCAGTATGCCCTCTTCTTCCATTCATCTCTATCAAGTTTTGTAGTTTAGCGGTGTGAATGTGGACCTGGCCACATTCACACCGCTAAACTACAAAACTTTTACCGCTAGTAGTAGGTACTTAAGTACAATCTTGTATAGTGTAAAAGAAAATTAAGAACGTTTTAAACGTTTAATCGGAAGCATTACCTATTTACAGCTAACAAACTAATGCTGTTACATTTGATGATTATAAACAAGAATCTTTTTCATGACTTACATTATATGATTAATAAGTTCATAAATACCCAAAACTATTATTTTTATTATTTTAAAATCTCGGCTTAAAGCCGGTACAATATACTCATTTACGGGCAAATATAGTTGATAAATATTAATTATAACACAAATTTTGATTTCATATATCTTAGCCTAAGTAGAAGCTGAAAATAATATCACTACGGTACGTTAATAGCAAAGTAGAAGAGTTTTATAGATTATAATATTTAGTTGTGTCAACGAGTGTTCGTCTTGTCTGCAGATGCTCATGCTATAAACTGGCTTACTATATTTATAGCCTGTAATAAAATATCTATTTTATGGCTCCTAAGATCTAGGACATGCATTAAAGTGATGAGTTGACCATTTAGTTATAACGATGTCCGGCATAACTTAACATTGTCCAAATAATTAATAACCTTACATTACTGTAACATTGTTATTGACACGCTATCTGTCAAAGTATTGTGTCATAAAAAATGTATTAACTAAAGACGCATTTTCATTACTACATATCTGTTTTTGCTGATTAATATCTATTCTTTAAAATAAATATTAATATTACTTTATAATGTACAATTCGCGATTGAAGAAAAATTTTTAGTTTCTTACACCATAATGTAACAATATATCAGGAATCTATACAAAACAAAAAGATCATGGCGTAAAAATTAACAGTTTTTATACATTATAAATCTCAAATTTGTTTCATTAAACAAAAGTACGTGTTGCAAAATAATTTTGTTAACCTCTCTAAACTGCCTGGTTAGCTGACATTGATCGATGAGTAATAGAAACGTTCGAAACAACTTGTCTATGATCTATAATAATATTTAGTAAAACATAACGATACTCTTCTTCTATCAATGTATGTTGTTTGTACCGAAGCTTAGTTTTTTAAAAGAAGATTTTTTAATCTATTTTTATTGTCAAATTCTTTGCATTAGCAATAATTTAACAATGGACATTAGCAATAACAACGAGCGATGGTTGAATTTGTAATTTATTTATTACATCCTCTTAAATTTTGTCAAGTTCAATTATATAAAAGATATAGAATAACAAAATGAGCGAGCACATAAATCACTGTGAACTGACAGCTCTCAGTTTGTATCGATATCAACAACCTTCTATACGGATTGCTAGGCAATTTATTTATTAAAAACGATTATATGATACGAAATCCCCTGGGGATTTAATTTACGAAAAGTTGTACATTTCCAAGTATTTTTTTTTTTTAATTTTCATTTGGTATACAAAATTAATTTTCTATCTTTTTCATGATTATAATTATTCAGTCTTATATGCTCATACGTCTGTATTTAAATTTTCGGTTCTTTGTTAAAGGTCTATTTGCGGTACTCAATACGATTTCATCGGCATACTGACAAAGGTAACTGGAAATGCCTTTTTCGTGCAGTTGCTATCTTTTAGTCGCCTTTTGCGACACGTCTGGAGTAGATAGCAGCATTAGATAGTGTATTCCCGGGTCTACGAGCATCAGACGAACTAAATCATAACTTGCAGCACTCACATCAGAGCATATCAGTATGGCATTGGGGTTATTATAACCACGCAGTTTGTATAGGACGGATTATAGTATTACGCTTAAACTTTTCTTTTCAAATTCTCACTAATGTTATCATTTAGAGATTTATTTCTCCTATTCTATTTACATCAATTATTTAGTAATTTACACAGTTTATATACCTTCCTTTTTTCTGATAGTTTCTATTACCTTACACGAGTATACATGCTTTTTTCCTACTTTAAATCTTACAGACAATGTTATTGTGTCCATACATCTATGTTTTATTTATGCCTATATATATATATGTATATTTCTTTCCATAATTGTTATCTGTCCTGTTTGCCACAGAATTCTTTCCTGTTCTCTTTATGAGCTTTTTTGGCGAGGCCCTTACAATCTCTTGTTTAGTTTATATTTTTCATACATTTGTGATTTGGTTAGGTTTACTGTTTCCCCTATTACATTTTTATAGTAGATGATGATGATGATGATGATGATGACGCTTTTCGATAAATACATGACGCTATTAAGTATCGTATAAATCGCAACACATTTTGTTAGTTCATTTAAGACATGATAAGTTTGGTCTCGTTACACAAGTAATTTTAACGCCCTTTAAACCGGAACAAAGTAAAGTTTGCACACTTCTGTGTAGTGGCTAAAAACAGAGCTGCGGTAGTACCTGCCCAGACGGTTTCCGGAAAAGGGGACACAACGTTTGTAAAATACCTGACAATTAATATTTGTTATAATACAAAAAGTTAATTATCTTAACGTATCCCTTTTAACGTAATACATTACAAAAATCTGTTTTGGAAAGACATTTTGACATCAACATGGATGGCTACATGTTTATTAAATACCGAGCTTGACGTTAATAAATTGATATCCTATTTATCGATTTACGCAGATGTTAATGGATAACAAATGTAGAGTATTTTGCGAAGAAATGTTTATTTAGTTTTTGGGTTTCCAAAAAAATTAAGCACGACTAAAATTACTTAAGATTTAAAAGCATAAAGTGTTTTTATGATTCATTTACTTGAAATTAGTTAAATTAATTTCATTTCAGCAGTTTACCCAAGCTTTTGTAATTTTCTTTTAATTCAAAACTATTTTGGTGTAATTATAAATTGTCATAGTTAATTATCTACATGTTATAAAGTTTAATAGCAAACTTATGTGATTTCAGGTAAAAAATCCGCCCTGACTAGTAACTACACAAAAACAAATTACTGTAACTAGCTACGATCGCCCGGGGAACATTAACAGTGTTTGTTTATAACAACAATACTGTTTAATGAAGTGATTTGCATGTTCCTCTGTGGCTACTTAACGAGCATATTGTTACAGATCCCTGAGAGATGCTAACAAAACCTCAACTACATACATACATTATTTACAATTAACTATTACTAGATAAGTATCTCCATATATATATACAACAACAAAATAACAATAAAAATCTTAATTGTTTTTTATTGTTTTTTAGTGCTATAAGCTGCTAATTTATATTAGGTGTCGTCGACGAAGGTACAGTTACTGCATCTATTTCTTTCACCGACCAATAGTTTACGTACATTAGCATATTCCATTTTAAAAAGCGATGAAGTTTTATATATTACTAGCAGTCCCGGCGAACTTTGTTCCGCCTAACAGTCAATGAATGGACAGATTAAGGATTTTAAAATAAACACAAAACTAAACCATTTTTATATTATATCAGTACAATAAAATACATAGAAATTGGCACAAAGAGTACACTCTTCACAGTGAAGCAGTGAAGTTTACAGGGGTTCGATAAGAAGCATTTGGTAATGATGATAGCAATTAATATGCGTGTCTGAGTTGGAGATGCCGAGATTACTGCTTAACCGATTGTTGTGTACCAATGGGTGTCGTTTAACAGCAAAATTAAGTTCTTTAAATGCAGTACGATGTGTCGGGAATATTGTATCATTAACTGTTCGAAATTACTTTGGTTCACGCACATTTATCAGCAACAACCGCAAATAGAAGATTATGTAAATTTTTGTATGGAAAAATACCAATGAAACCAATAGATTTTAATTCTTTGGCATGTTTTAACCTTCCAGTGACTATAGTTTTGTTTCTAGTTAGGAACATCTGGTTTTGAAACCAACTTAATTTTTTTTAAGTAGAAATCCGTTTAACGAAGCTAGCTTGCCCCATGCCATTTTAATAAATCCTCATGCGAATTATAACAATAACAATAACAGTGGAAGTATCATTAAACCCTTCACCACTTACCCTTAATCACGGCGTTTAAGTAGTATGAGAACACGGTAACCGTAACGTATACAATTTCTAACATAATACTGAGCCACTCATACATCACAATAATAATGTTATGATTCTGTTATGAAAGAAGGTGGCGTGTTATTGTTTTGCTCGAGCTTTTATGCGCAATATATCTTCGTTCATCTAAAGATCTAAGTCAAAATGGCATCTTGCTTGAACGGTACAAGCTTGCAGTATTAACGTATTCCATTTTAAAAAGAGTTGTAGTTATGTTTCCACGCGATAAGCACAATGTAGTACCATATCATAATAATATGTAATGTAATAACTTCCAATAAACATCATATTATTTTCTACGAACTGAAAGTAAATTATATAATGTCAGATATTAAGTAAAGACTAAACGTTACTTTATTAATGATCTATCTACAAACGATAATCTTGTTCGTATTTTGTAGCGTGTGGAATACTAATCATAGAAAAATTTTCAGAGTAAGTTTGTTAATTATACGAAATATAAAATCAGAGCATATCTTAACATTTAAGACTGAATGATAAAAAAAATTAATATAAATTGGCGCCTTACTACTTTACGAGTTTGTCCCGTTTAATGTATACCTCCAATAATACGGTCCTATTAATCTAAATACTGTACAATATGAAGTGATCATTTATACGCACACAGGACAAATCACAATTATTTACCTTACAACAATTTCTCGTCGGGTTATAGCAGAACTAAATTAAACTGAATGGGAAAAAAGGGAGTTCATATCAAGATTCAATTTAGCTTTTGATCCTTCAATATTTTCGCACAGTTTTTTCTTTTATATTAAATATTAGACGACTGATGTTATCTTATACATTGAATATAGGATTACATGAGTCGCCTTTTCATTTTATGGACTTAATTTTACGTAACTTTTTTTTATTACGCTACGCCTTATCTTATGAAAGTTGAAGTATAAATTGGTAGATTTCAATTAATTTCTAATTTGTAATGAAACTAATAAAATTTAGTTTCACTAAAAAAATATTATTCAAAATATTTTTGTTTTAATTTCGCTTGTGTAAAATAAATTATTCGGTTAACATTAGTTGATTTTGATTAATATTATATTTAAGTTAATTATTTTTATATTTAAAAAGCACAATTATTTAATTACTTACATTGTATTCTCGTAAAATCTAAAAGATGGTCTAGTTTAATTATTATTCTAAGAAAAAAGGTCTCTTTAACCTCCAATCTAACGAATGTTACAAACATTACTGATTTAAAGCTTTTGAAAAGAAGTGAACTGTCCCTTTTGTTTATACAGCACAGCATTCTTTATATGTGTATACATTTCAATTATATAAATTACTAAATAACGTACGGACTTTAACATTCCTCTTTTAATATTTCTGTCTTCCTTAAAATGTATATTTTACTTTGTATATAAGAGGTAGCTTACCCATTTGAGAAGATAAATCGTAGAGATTTACTGAGGCGGAATTAGTTATAGCCTGGGGTTCATTAATTAAGAGTAACATTTTTTCAACTGTTGTAAAGAAAAGAGCTTTTAACTAATGTAATCTCATTATCTGGGATCTGTAAAACACTAATGTAATTGAGTATCAGCTCATTGGTAAATGTTACAAAGTGATTTGATGTAATTAACACCAAAAAAAAAATTACAAAAAGTAACACCAAATTTTAATATTGAAACTTCAATATTATTTCCTCCTATTTCTTTAAGAATGTATTGCTTAGTAGTTTAAATCAGTATTAAAATTAATTAATAACATGTAGCAACTAAGGAACATATTGAATGCGAAACCAGATCTAAAGCTTTTTATCAATGTCTAAGAAAAGCATAGATTTCACTGTCACAGAGCCTTATAAGCGCTGTACTTCCACAGTAATTGTTTTACGTCCAGGTGTAAAAGGCGCTGTACTGCAATAACGAAAAGAGTATAAAATCAGTGTCACTTCGAACGGAAAAGGTATCGTATTAATTTTAAGCTGAAAAAACTGAATGCTCTCCGAAAAGGTATAGTTTTTAAGATAAATAAGCATACAATACACTAAACATTGTAACTTTAAGTATTTAGTTTAAATACAGGAATTACTAAATCACTAAAATGTGCAATGAAGTTTTCTTGGTTAATTGATACGCAATCCCATTAGCACTGAAAATGGGAGCATTATAGTACTCCATTAAGAGCGGCATTCTTTAACTTTCATTTTTTCATTACCTTTTTAACACAGGCATTATAAAATAGAAATAACAGTACCTTTTGTTAAACTATAATACATAGACGATTTTAGTTTTGTTATAATAATATTACAAAGTTGTCAATAACATCTCTGAACACAAAGGCTTCATCATTATAATAGGTTTGGGGAGAATGTAAGATATATCAGATGTAATATTAGATTTATTATGTCACCAGGAACTTCTATTGTGTCCCACGACACCTAAATGGAAAATGGTATGAACAAAAGGTATTTCTAATTTCATCTCAAAAGAGGAAAAGAAAAAAGGACCAACAATTTCTTTACACGGACGTAGCGAAAAACTTTTTATCTGTTACAGTTTCGACGAAAATTCGTATGGACATTATCGTATATGTGTTTTAAATTTAAATTTAGATACTCATTTATATTATATAAATGTATGTGAAGATTGTGTATATCTTATAAAGAATTGCGATATAGTTTTTCGTACAAGACAATATAATACAATATTACATCCTGGTACTCGCCACTATTACTTAAGAACAATAGTTAGACTTTGCTAACTTGTTTATGTTTAAAACACAAACAACCATACAAATCATTATTGAATTAATTTAATTTACTTTCGGTGATTACGGTTGGTTCGAGTAAGTACCAAACGCACCTCTATTTGGGAGTGGTTCGCTCCATAGCCTTATACGGAGCACCTATATGGTCGCAAGCCTTTACGGTACAGGCCGGGCACCTTCCATGCTCGGCCACTCCCGGCCCTACGCCGCTGATTATCTTCTTTTCACAGGAGAACGAGTGGATATAATTATGCAAAAAAAAAACCTTAACGGAACACTCCATAGCGTACCTCAGAAGACGACAAAGAGCCATGGCGGTCGGAGTTATACGGGGATATCGGACTATCTCACATGATGCTGCGTGCGTACTGGCAGGAAATGTTCCATGGGATTTAGAGGCGGAGTTCCTTGCGGCCTGGTATGAATGACGCCTAGAATTGCAAACTCGCGGTGTGCAATCTACCTTAAGAGAATGGAGTTCGCGAAGATTGAAAGTTCGGCAGTTGCTGCTTCAGCGATGGATGGAAGGATTGGTTCATTCCAGGGCAAAAGAAATAACTATTAACGCTATTCGTCCAGTCCTAGTTAACTGGGTTAACAAGAGGCTATAAAAAGAGTTGTTGGACCTTTCTCTTCCCGCCTTGGTAATGGCAATGGTAGAGAACAAAAAGTCATGGACGGCTTGTA
>DWHU01001350.1:0-12878 GCA_018247975.1 Parides photinus | reverse complement strand
AACATATATAGCACGTTTGCTGTCAATTAATACTAACTTAAAACCACCCGATCAATACAATATTATTCACTTATATATTGTTTTAAATCACGTAATACGATTTGATAATTATTTAACGAAAAGAAAAGGTAAATTTTTCTGACGCATCTATGAAAGTATTGATTTTTGTATAGTTAAATGTTAGAAAGTAAACAAATTTTGATGTTACATACTAGATAGAAAGGAAAAAGAATATTTAGAAACGTTTTTTTTCCTCTTGTTTAAATTATGTCATAATTTTTTTTAATTGTTGTTGTTCTAGATATTTTTTTGTTTTTTTTTTGTAGATAGACTCTTATAATAATTTTAATTGTATACTTTCACTTTGCTTAACTTACACATCTGTAATTGTGTAGCTTTATATAACAATGCTTTGTCGTTTGCATCTATAATTGTATAAGTATCATTTAAAAACACTCTATTATTTGTCTGTATTTTTTAAGTAATACTAGATGTTACTTAGTTGAGGCAACTAAATAAATAAATATAGGGTGTACCATACGTTAATTGACATACCATACATCTCTCTTTTAAAACCTTTACATCTATAACCAATCATCGGTTACGTAGCAGTGACGTATGTTGTATCGCGAAATATTAGCAAAAGGGTGATAAATTCGCCGTCACGATGTAATATAGTAAATTGATTGATACGATTTCGGCCGGATGATATATTGTTGTGGGCGTCGTCGGACGCGGTCGGCTAATAGGTGTTAGTGGGTAAATAAAGAAGCAGCCGGCGGGGCGGGGTGCGGGATCATTAATAACTATCACCCTGCTCCACTTCATTAACAATCAATCACATATGCTCCGGTGTGCTGGCGGAGACAGCTTGCAGCGGTTACGACACACTGTTGCATCAATTATTTTCATTACTTTCGCTATTATAAACTAAAATAAATAAAGCAGCGACACAGAATTTGAGGTTATCTTTTCGCATTTTCCTCCGCTGCTCTCATCCACTGGTTTCCCGCGACCTTCTACTGCAGCAATCGGGAAACTTATTTAATAAACTTAAACCCAAAATAATTTTTGTGTAAGTTGATATTACCCCATGGCGAAGAGCAAAAAAAAGCAAATGAAAATAAATACTTCTTACTCATAAAAGTTTAATTTTTACCCCAAAAATTAAATTTTTACCCCATTTGGGGTAATTTACCCCGATTCCCCGTCAGCTGGTCTATTGGTATTCGGCCGCAACTCTAAGACCTGCTTGCTACATTGCTATTTAAGTCTAGAAATCTTTAAGTCTGAATGCCGAGGACTGATTTTAGTAGAGATCCTTGGAGGTGGACTCTGTAGGCGGCTTTTAGCTGATGATGATGAAGTGGTTGTGCACTACGAATAGGTTTTGCTTACAAAACCTATTTGTAGTGTAGTGTAGTACTTATATCAGTTTCATGATCCAATCATTCTAAAGCAAATAATAACATTTATAAAGAGGAAATATTTTTGATCTGTCGTTTACCCTGGATTAGTCCTTCCGTTCACGCAGGTATGTTACCAAGTAGAGTAAAGACTTATTAAATTAGTAAAGTATTATTAAAGATTCATACTATATTTAACTTCATAGATAAAAAGAAATAAAAAATACTTATTCACTTCTACCAATACAAGAAGCGAGTAGTAAAAAATGTTATTGAGAGGATTATAGATTATTATAGAGAGATATTTAGAGAGAATTATAAATTATTATATAGAGAGAATTATAAATTATTAAATAAGAATGATACGACTAGAATATAGTAAACTGATTTATACCAAAGGCCACATATAAGCGACAAGTTGTTTAGTGAAAGAATAACTTGTCGGAAGGAGTTAATGATCTTATTAATTTGTTAGCGAGTTACCCGCGGCGAGGCCGCTGGTCCCGACGTTCTTTGTAATTAATGGGAACACCTCATCTATTACATTAACTGAAGGGCCCGTGAAAATTCTCACATATAGCAACGACTTACCAGCCTTACTAGACACTTCACACACTACACTCGTGTTCCGGGATAGAACAACAAAGGAGGCGAGCTTTTATACCAAAGCTCTTACTACACTGGTTGCTCACCATGTGAAGTTAACACAATAAATTGCGCGTAAAGAAAATGAACGAAGAATATTCATTTATCAAAAACAATTCGCAACTAATTTTGTCAGATATATATGATTGATACAATAGTAATTACATTGCGAAGGTTCAATGTTTATACTTTTAGGTATATTCTAAAGTATATTATTATAATTTAAGCTTTATAAACATTCTATTTAATAAAGCCTTTTCGCATACTTTTCACCTAAATAGGGAGTCACTAAACATATGGAACAACTACAACTCAGAGTAAAACTTCTTACTTTTCTCCTGTCTTAGCTTTCTTCTTCTCTTCTGTTCTTTCGTTTTTTACATGCAAAGTTTATTCTAATGATTTTTTTTTTGTAATAGAAACGTAGGAATACTTAGAACAGTGTAGAGTATTTTATGTGTAACATTTAGTAAACCGGTGGATAGTTCGATAATAAATCGCTTTCTACAAACTATAACGCTTTGATCAATTAAATTTTATTACAAGCGTTAATTAAAGGCCGTCCTAAGTGAAAGATTTATTGGAGGTTTATCCTCATAACCGTAGCTTAAAGGGCATTACTCAATACGGGAGGTCCGCTCGTCTTACAGAGGTCTCATACGATTAAAGGGCTGACGGCGAAGCGTTCAAAGCATTTACGTCTTAAACACACTGGCGCAATGGACGGCAAGAACTATACTATTCTATTATAAATTCCACAAGAAATAAATGGAAATAGTATAGTTTAAACTTATATGCATTTTAAGGTCAATTAATATTCATTACAACGAAACACTTCAATGTAAAAGGGTGGGAAAATGTCAACGCATTGAAAATCTTTAGTTAAAAGTTTTAGAAAAAAGGAAGTATAGACTTTAGTAATTTACAAATACCAAACTTTAAAGAAGCATAAGTATTATTAATAATGTATTTAAAGGATTAAAGATAAATATGTTTACATCAGCCATCTAGTAAGAAGTTTGTAAGCCTTCTTGTGTCTTCGCCCACACAAAGAGTCTAATGAGGAAGATAGCGAAGGAAGTCTAAATCCCCGGTTGTACGGAAGAAAGAAACGTTTGGCTGCACCGGAAACGTGCAACAAAAGCTAATTATCCTTCGGTTACTTGCAAACAATGCTTGTTACACCGCGCTCGAGTGATATATGCGCAGTTAATTCTAATGCGGGTGTCGGCCCCGCGAGGTGCCGCCGTAAAGCCGAATACGGAATGATCATAATAAAGTATGATTTCTTGGTCGGGGACGCAGCCTTAACTCGGATAATCACTCCTCAGGCGTACCCATATAATTCCTTAGTGCATAATGAAAGTTGATTAACATTACACCGTGCGCGGAGCCGCTCGGCGTGCGTGTGTGCGTGTGTGAACGTGTGTGTGTGTGTGTCCGCCGCAGATTCCGAGTCCTAATTAAGAACGAGGGAGGGTGGGTCGCGGCCGCGGGCGGCGGCGGGGTATCGATCATCGCCCGCCAAGGAATCGACGCAGGGACCCGCAAAAAGGGGAAGCCCTCATCTCAAAATCAGCGTCCGACTAAGCCGGCCCGCTCTCAGCACATGTGTTTTGATTTAAACGCGTTCCAAGGGTCAGTTTAATTCGCGCATGCAGAAACGGAACGCTCCCGGCGCTATTCGCAAATCCGATGTGAATAATTACATGGCTTACGAGCGCTTACCTACTGCCGTATGCTGATTTGCATATTTTCTTGTGGCTTTGTGTCGTGTGCCCGGCGATTCGGCACTGTACCGTCAAACTGATTTCTAAATAGATTTCGCATTAAAACATTCCTTGTACATCACACGACCGAGTACGGACTTTCAAACTCGTTAATGTGAAAACATTTCGACATCGTCCAGTTGCCCACTTGTGAACGCTGTAAACAAAGTAGTTTAAAAAGAAAACACGAACAGCGCTTGTTATAAAAATACTGGAAAACACTTAACTCGCTCTAGTGCAAATCGTCGACTGTCACTCGAAATCCCGCCGACGCCCGGACATAATGGGAAAGAAGTAACAAAAATAACAATCAAATAGAGCATCCACGGAAATGAGATCTGAAGGAATGATCACGCCCGGCCCCGGGGACCGCTTGCCTCTTCAAAAAAGACTTAATCTCTCAATTCGCTAAGGAGTTGAGCTTTAAAAAATATTTCGTTAGACAACAAAGGCTCCCCCGGTGCGCGGTGTCTTTGACACGTCGCCGACGGATTTTTTCCGCGGGATCTCTTTAGAAACGGGATGTCACTCAGTTTGTATCGGCTTTATCGCGAGAGGTTAAGTGTCGGTTTATTAGGCACTGCTTCCGATCCGCAAACAGGGGGCTCTGTGAGGATTTGGTTTTATTTGTGAAATCAAAAAAAGTCAGTTTTTGAAATGTTTAAGGGCACAATGCCAAATGCGGCGTGTGAGCGTAGCCCTCTCACAATCGATATGAAAATGTGACGAGTGGGGTCGCCTGGCAGCCGGCGGTCCTTAATTAAGAATACGTGACAAAAGACGAGACATGCACACAAACACAAGGCGCGCCGAAAAAGGTCCGGATTACGTAACCCTTCTGCGCTTTTGATTTTAAACGTCGCGTGAAGTGCCAATGCCGGACCGTGGAGACTAATTTGAAAGGAGACAAATCTGGCTTCGGGGCGCCCCTCGTTTAATCGAGCCTTCGCCGCGCGATGTCGATATGAATGTTGATACAATGAAATAATAGCGACGAGTAGGCGGTCACTATGGTTACGGGGCGCACCGGGTAGAAGCCTTACTTGAATGCTGCCGTGAAACGCTTTTAGCCCCGTTTGACCATTTCGACCGGGTCAGCGTTTTGGTAGCCGATTCGCTTCGAGCCAGGATAATTAGCAGGCAAACAGGGAACGGCGCCCGCACAACTTTTGCGGACCGTTCAGGTGCTCCGCAAACACCGCTGCAAGAACTTTAACAGCAGTTTAATTGCGGTACGAAAACAGAAGCGAACTGAAAACACTTTGGCTTCAGTGAAAAGAACTTGGCCGGTCACGTCAGCTCTAACAAGTATAACGAAAATGTTTGCCTTTGAAGTTTTCCGAAGAACACGGGAGTAGTTATTGGTCGTTTTCGAAAAATTTGTTTTCAGTGAATGAAATAAGTGTTTTTGCTAGCGACGACATTCTGAGTTCCGCAACTTTTTTTACAATTTACTTAGAGCTTCGTAAATTTGTTGAGTGTATAAATGGGACTTGTCAAGAGCGGTGTAGTGTAAAGGTGCGGACACATAGTAGTGATACATGTGTATTGGCGAGCGGTGGGCGAGAAGTACGTGAAGGTAATCCCGTACGTTACGTGACGGCCGCCGACGGGATTTTGCTGTGGGCATGTAATATAATTTACCACTACGTAGTATTAGAACAAGCTAATGAAATCAATGTTTTGATATATCCATGTATAGGTACTTTAGTATTACGTTAAGGTTTCAGATATGAATGTTAAGATAAAAGAGATGTACTAACGAATCCGAGAAGGCCCAGTTTGTAAGGCGTTCGAAATTTACTGTACAACTTCGGGAGGCGCAGGTAGGATCTTTACTGGTCTAGAGCTTCTGGTGAAGGAATACATCGCGAGGAAACTGTTGTCACCAAATCAACCCACACTTAGCCAGCGTCGTAGATAAAAGGCGACAATTCTCTCGTTGAGAAAAGATCCCAATAATGGATGGAAACAAGAGTGGGCTGTTTACTATTGAAATTATTCATCAGACCACCCTTACATAACCTAAACGATAATAGCTAACAATAAAAAATGTATGAATAAATCCAAAACGTAGCCTTTGTAGTTGTCTTTGCCTCAATTAAATATAGGATGATTAGTAACAGGTGTAAAAGCTTTAAAGGGATGAATGTACAGCTCATTTACTGTCAATTAATGTATACAGTTTTATCTAGTTATGTACCTTTTACACCACGTAATGTCAGTATCATATTTTTTTGATTTTAAATAGTTTATCAAGTTTTATCAATTATTTGACAATAAAATAATAATTAAACTTTCAAGAGAAGGCACAATTTTTTTAATTATATCTCTAACATCACAGCAAATGTGATATATATTCACGCCTTTAAAGCTTTTATTCTTATTATTAGTCCTCCTGTGTACGAAAACCTGCCATTTTTCGGTATACGGCGGTAAATTACACGGCTTGGTGTTTTTGTGCTAAGCTCAATGCCAGGAATCCCCGCACTGTGGTCTAGCGGTTGAGACGCCTTCTATTCAGGCTGGGGGTGATATTTTGCGGTGTCAATTCAACCCCCAAAATGACGCCTTTACCTAGATAGTGTTAAAGGACTATTAATATTATACTTTATAGCATTTTCACAATCGTATTAACAAGTTTTTATTAAAAATTTAATCTTAAATTAATTTAAAATCAAGTTTTTCCTTGGGTTAAGTTGATAGAGATACAAAATCTCGTTTTCTCTTTGCATTGAATACGTTTCGCTATATCAAGTTAATTTTATTAATGCGTACGTGTACACGCACCAACCGAACTGTCGCTTCATATTAAGCAACCTGTGAGGTCGAAATCCCAATTATGTGCTACTGAAACTTAAATACATCGCGTGCGGGACCTCACACGGGATTACGGATATTTCGGAAACGAAGGGAAGCTGGATAAGGACACGCTATTCGAGATTACAATCACGTATAAAGAGTTAAATTTACTATACATAGCTATTAGTATAAAATATATAATATAAAATAATAATTTGTTTTTAATTGTAAATGTTTCATTTGTGTTTTAAATGTACGCAAGCGTTTATCATAGAATTTGTGAAAAATTCTCTAGAGAAGGTAGGAGAGTTAAGATCTGAAGTTCTTAGTGATTTTTTTTATTTTATTTATTTGGGAAAACAAACACATGTACATTAAATAAAGTAATGACAAATGAATATAGACAAATATACAATCCACCACATTTTCCATACAGTCACACAAAATGTACATACAAAACTGGGGGCGTTGTTACAAGGTGTTTAGAAATATGGCGCAATTAGAAATGTTAGTAAATTTAAAAAAAAAAAAATAAAAGTAGAAGAAGTGCCCATGATAAATAAAAATAACTAATTAAGCAAAATGTAATGGAATAGTAATAATAATACAGTAATATGGGTCTTCAAAACAGTGACATATCGCTTGAGGCTGTCTTTTAAACTTGTGCGTTGACAAAGAAAATATATCGGCAACTGCGAAAAGACTATTGTAAGACTAAGAATTAGTTGTAGTTAAGGGCTGATGATGATGAGGTGTGGCTTTTGTATGGTATATGTTAATGAAATGACATAATAACCTAAATGAAGAAGTGAAACTAGCCGCTGCTGCGTTCGTTACCCGCTGTGTAACTTCGGGGCGTACCTCAGTGTCGTATCGATCGGGCGCGAGCGACAGAAAACTTTCTAGACAGCTTTTATATGCACCGGCTCTTTAGCCCGTAAGTATACAGGGTGCGACGTTCGATCAAATGCGGTGAGTATTGTTTACAACCAATCAACTCGTATTTTCTCATTAATTTCATTTATAATACATTTATCCGGTAAACACAGTTCATGAGTGGTTGCGACGATGACGAATCTCATATCAGCTTAATTGCTAAATTCATTTGGACAGCATCTTAATGTATCCAAATTTAAATTTAAATTAGAGGTTACTTATTTAAAAAAAAATATTATTAGGGATTAACTGATAGTATACCTCTATTGCATTTAAGTAGGTATCATTTTACAGCGTATTTCTGTCGCCAAATAACAATGTACATATATCAACTTGGTTCAGATTGAAGGGCGATGTAACTGGCGAAATTACTGGGGTAATGAAACTTAACATCTAGCATTATGTTTGTAGGCGATTAGTATAACGTGCAGTATATATCAACCTAAATATAGCTAGTTCGTTTTATGTAACAGTGCATATAATGTAGTGTAAACTTTCTAATACTTTTAGGAGCTTTGAAGAATGTATAAATCAGGTAAGTTTAGAAGACTTTTCTCGTCCACTATTGTAGGTTGTGCCACTAATTATTGATAAAAATCGCTATTCTTTGTATAACTATTTTTGTAATAAGGTAGCTTTGTGTATAAACTAAACTCTAACTTAACGATTTCTGTGATTTTTCTTCAAATTCTTAAAAATACTAAAGAAAAATCATCGACTTTGACAACATCGAAAATGTTCTAAATCGACGCGTTTGTTCGTATTGGTATTTATTGAGAACCTTCTTCCTGATGTCTAATTATTTTTAGATCCTTATAAAGGAATATTTAAATTACTACCAGGAGTTAAAATTGTTAAAGCATCCTCCTACTCGTAAGTGAAGACGTCAAATGTGACGTCAGCACTGGCGTGCATCCGACAGCTGATAGGGGTACCATCAACATGTGCTTTGCAGATGAACGAGACGGAAGGCTTATTCCGGAAAACGATACAAATACGTTTATAATATATACAACATATTTTTAAAAAAACTCGTCATAATATCCAACATACATGACGCAAATTTATAATATTTAACTGTTAATTTTTCAAATATTTCAATCAGTATTTCAATAAATTCATACGTCTTTTTCTTTTCATAATGAAAAAATTTCGACTACAAATCGCTTCTTAAATACTTGGTATTAATATGACTACTTTACAAATTATTGGTCTAATTGTACAACTGAACATTATTATGATTTTCTCAAATATGTCAATTAGTGTCAAAAGTAAACAAAAAATTTTATTAGGTATGTTCACTAGTAATCGGTTTCTGTATGAAGTAGTTGACTATTTCTGTTCAGTTTTTAATAACGTAAAGTAAATTATTGATATTTATCGCTTCTGGCAACATTGTTTTTTAAATTATCGACTGTACTATCTGTCATTTCCCTGAATATGGACGCGTGACGCAATCATTGATCCCACGTGGGGGTAACTCTAATCAGCTATGAAAATTAGGTTCCGTTCCGTATCTTCCGCTTTGTACTGATATGAGGAATTTAATTACTATTTGGTAATACTGTTACGTCGACTTAGATGAATCTTGATGTTTAATTTCGCATTAATTTAAATTACACATCTAAGAATAAGGGATCTTGATTATTATGAATATTTTCAACGTTTAAATACGAGTAAATGTTTGTATACCATACACTGGTATTCATTTATTAAATTCAAACTCTACTGAAGCTGGGGATAATAAACATCAATTCTTAATAATACATTTTATACTATGTCGTCTATTAGCTTTATGTATTACTTTATTTATAAAAGTAACGATTTTTGTACAAACAACATGTAGTTGAAGCCTGTTCCTGATAAAAGATGTATACAATTGTCCTAATCAAAGACAACAGGTTTATAGAATAGACAATTATGTGAAGTAATGCTCTATTACTATGCTATTCCAAAATATATATATTTACGTATGAAATTTTTTTTTTATGATCTCTATATTGTCGTATATATAACAATATTTTTCTTATTCCGTCGTTGAATGCGTTGTTATTGTCGTAGTGTTGTTATTATGTTTAATTTATAAAGTAAAGGTTTTGTCTTTATCGATATTTTGTAGGTGTAGTCCTAAGGTCCCGTGAAGGCGTCATCCATCACACAATTAGTGTTACGATCAATCATCTGGCCGATCACTCCCCAGGCCGCGTGCCACGATGATTTTTCCCACTTTTGTATCCGTACCTCCGGGGACTTGTTAATCAATTGTGCGCGAGATGTACGTTCGTATGTGGGTAATATGTGGATTTTCACTTATAATACTAATATACGTATTTTATGTATGTAAACATGTTAATGATATCAAAAACATATATCGTCATGTTTAAGAACAGTATTTACTCTCTACTCTACCGATCCATATACGAACCTCCAAATCACAATTTGGATTTAAAAGACAATTAATTATTATCATGTATAGTAAATTCCACATTCCTTTTATTAATGCTGATGCTTGATCCTATCGTGAAATGTTCTAGATTTAAATTAAATGTACCACAAGCTCTTCTTTTATATATAGTTTTTCTTATTTAAATTTTTTTTTCTCAATGGGTTTTCCGGAAGACATTGCTTCTGAGCAATAAGATCGGCCATTGTACATTTCTTTTTATTTAGCTCAACGTATTCACGTTTATGAATATGGTGACCGATAAAGAATATTTTATTATGTAGACTTCACATATCAAAATATTAGCTGCATTTCTCTGTTAAGAATATAGAGTTAAGTTGACATGTCACCGAGTAATTGTATACTTTAATCTTCTTACACAAGTAATATTAAAGAAGCCTAAATTTAATTTTGCATTAATTATGTTGATATACGATTCTTTATAATACTGGTATAATATAACTAAAACCAAAAAGTATTGCAGAAATTTAAATAATTGTATTTTTTTCCTCTTTATTCCACGACGCGGGTCAGAGCTACTTTTGAAAGCTAATTTAAAAAAAAAAAGATTCCTGATTAAATTTTGTTTTGCTATAGTGACGGCATTTGTGAGTTATCTAGCTGCACATATTATAGCTTGCTTAGTAATACACGCAGTGATATTTTTTATTTTATAGTAAAGATACATTAACAGTATTTATGACGTTGAATAAAGAATAAAGTGAGTTCAGAACTCCTTCAATCTTTATCACATTAAATCAGACAAAACGGTGCGTTATAAAGAGATGAACAATAATTCTTTTTTATTATGCGCCAAAGCGGGAATCTCATTGTCGGGTAGGAAATAAATAATATTGGGTAGGAAGAAGAGAGAGAAATAACACAACATAAAATATTAAGATTCCGACAGGATTGGCATCATTCCGCGGTCGCCGGATTTCTTTTAAGGGGGCGACGATACCTACATCTTTGAATGTTAATGCTATTTGCATATCCGAAAAGTCATGAAATAAATCAGCCGGGACGGACAGTGGGGCGGTTATTCATTATCCCTCCTTTGTTCAACTGCACTTAATAAAAAAATAATCTATTCCGTTACATTGTTATACTTACTAAATATCTGCCTCACTGAATACAGAAACTAAATGACTATCATACAAATAGCGTGGCGGCTATCTCTATCGTTTTTGTCTCTCGGAGGTGATCGAGGAAAAGAGCGAGAACATACACAATTTTTTAGGATTGTGAAACATTTTTCTACAAGAAAATAGCTCATTATGGTCTTATAAAAATAACCTATCAAAATTTCATTAACTACACTCATAACCATTCACAAAATAAACTTTAATTATATTGACATGTTTTTTAGTTAATAACTAACGGTCCCAGCGAACTTTGTTCCGCCTAACAATCTGAATGGGCAGATTAAGGATTTTAAAATAAATACAAAATTAAACCATTTATTTTATTATATTATTACAATAAAATACATGGGACTTGGCAAATATACTCCCAAATGTAATTTTCTAAATGATATTAACTGAATTAAGTTAGATTATAGTCACAAATAATTCCTACAATTTAATTTTAGTAAATATCTTTCTCTTATTTATACTCTTTGCTATCTAAATGATGTAGTCACAACAAAATGACAAAAACATGTCAAAAATGTTTTTTTATTATAATTCGACAATGGTAGGTTCAATCAAAAAAAGTTATATAAGCATTTTCTTTCGTCTGATTTTTCTGAAAATAACATCTGATACAACTCGATCCGACGACTTTTTCCGATTAAATGTCTGGACACAGACTTTGGATTTTTCAAGCCGGTGAAACAAAATTTTATATCCCATAGCTTATTCCCGACGAAGACAAATTCAAAGACACAAAAATCTTGAAAATCGTTTCAGCCGTTCTCGAGTTATATGTGTTGTAACTAACACGATTTTCTTTTATATATATAGATAATATGAATATGTACCATTGGTATTTTTATAATACAGAAAATTCATTAAAAGTACAAATTTTTATATTATAACAGTTCTGTTACGTAACTTTCTAACAAGTTCATAATCTTGTAATAAATTCAGATTCGTAACATTCTGTATTGAAATCTCTAGTATGTTCCAAAAGGGTCACTTATGCGGATAATATGAGGCTCCGTCATCAAATTGTACGGTATTGTGTGCCAAATTCGAAAAAAAGAGGACGGTGAAAGTGTTAGGAGTTTATTTACATAAGATGTGACAGAGGGTCGTCGTTGGATTTATACGAAAATATTCAGGGCCGAGGTGATGACAGCCCTCGGGGCGATTCGCGTACGTAGCCTTTATGACGGTGGAAATATTTACATGTGGATAAGGGATCCGAAGTTTATAAACTAGTTTACGAATTAGCTAAGGTTTATAAATAACGGTTTGTGTTTACTACGTTCTTAAATCGTTTCTGTGATTGTAGAATCTTGGCAGTATATTTTTGACGACGGAAGATATAAAAGTGTGTTTGTTTACAAACGAACCGCGCGACCGTTATCGATTATGGTGGCGGGAAAGTTTTTATGAATTAAACGTCAAACAAGTAAAGAAGAACAATGAAAAAACAAACTCCTCAAACAAAAATCGATGACAATCTGGGCCAAAAACTTGGAGCAACTTCCCCGGCAAAAAGATTTATACACTTATAAAAAAAAGTGAGCGGGAACTGAACTTTTCGAAAAACTTTAAATTGCGACCTTGAACTGAGCAACTTTGTTTCAGATTACTATTACTAAAGTTGAAGACAGAAAGTTTTTAATAGAATGGGGTTGAAGCGACCGGGAGTATGAGAGCGTGGATACCAACGTGATGGGGTTAAAACTGAGTGCATAATTTTAATTCG
>DWHU01001349.1:0-12887 GCA_018247975.1 Parides photinus | reverse complement strand
ACCATTGCCAATAACCCTAGCAGTGTGTTTAGCAGAGATGGAGACTAACACACTGCCCCAACCCCAAAATTAATTGGTAAAATGGGAATGGGAAGGGGCTATTTGAAAGCAAGAACAGTAGCTTCTTTTATATCGCATACTAGTGTTTATATATCTAGGTATATTAACAAGATTACACCTCAATTAGCGTAATGAATATTCAACGTTCGTTGTCAATAAGTCCTTTACATATTCAGTGCAGTTGTCTCAACTTGACTCGTTACTGCACGTAGCTTGTTGCATACTTAAACACTACTTACAATCTGCAAGCAGTATTAGCTCGCTGCTTCAGAAGACAGTCTTGCTTTGCTAATTTACTAAAATTTTAATGTATTGTAAAATGTAACTTTAAAAATTATCTTGAACAATTGAACAATCTAGCCAGAGTTTTTCTATTTTTTTTATATTTCCAATGTTGAGACTCGGCGCCTTCTGGCTTAATGGAGAGAGTTTTTGGCCATAATCCACCACGCTGTTCAAGTGCGGTTTGGCGGATAACTAACTTTTAATAAAAAAAATATAAAATCTCACCCTGCTCTTTGCGATTTTATTAATTTATAACGAAACCAATGTACAATAAACTTAGCTACACTTTAGTAGTATTAATTTATAATTAAAATACACTGTTATTAATATACTATTAATAAGCTGTATGCTGTGCCTTCTATAAATAAAAAAAATAAGTCATATGACAAATTAAATAAGTAGACTTATAAAAGATAAGATAAAAGAT
Source organism: Parides photinus (assembly GCA_018247975.1). Classification (NCBI taxonomy): domain Eukaryota; kingdom Metazoa; phylum Arthropoda; class Insecta; order Lepidoptera; family Papilionidae; genus Parides; species Parides photinus. The sequence goes on along the minus strand of DWHU01001349.1, from coordinate 12,115 downwards.
AATTTATTGCATTAAATATACAGTTATTAATACTTGAAGCCTCTGATTCCTGAATTAGGTTTTTTAACCTGTATCTCACGAATCAGCGCCCTCTGCCAATGTCATTATGCCATAAATGCAGTTTTTAAGAAACAAAAAAGAATTTAATAATGAAAAAACTAAAGAAGTCTGCACTTTTGGAGTGGTGTGTTAGTGTGTGTGTGCGCGTATTTGTGCGTGTGTTCGTATTTGAGATATATACACATATATAGACACGTGCAAAGAGTACGTGAAAGTTAAGGAAAAAAACAAAATCTTATCTTATTTAAGCAATAGTTCCTCTGTTTGTCTGTAATCTAATAACAATATCCAGTTTGTAATTTATACCCTACATTGACGATACGTAAGTGGGTGAAAATTTAATATCTTATTGATGTTGTTGTACAGACAAACAGAGAGAAAACTATGCTGTCTTTATACGAAAATTCTATAAAAGAAAAGACAATATAATACTACTTAACATCGTTTAAAATTTAATATGTTGTGTGAATAAAAGAGGTAATTTTTCTTGACAATAATATCCTCAACCATTTACTTAATGACCTCAACTATATCATCCCCCGATAGGTAGTCTCTAAACAGATAGTTTGAGGGTCGTAAATAAAGATTTGATATGAGAGCGCGCGCCATTTGTATCCGGATCACGTTTGCAATATATCAGGAAGAACATTATTACCGCTGACTCCTCGCAAAAGACCGACCACCTATCACACCGATTCCCACTCAAAAGTAAGGGAATAAATAGGTTCCTTTTTTTAGACAAAACGATGGGATGGACCTGTACATAACTTAGCTAGAATGATAAACAGAGTATAATCACTACTCTTCCAAACTGGAACATAGTAATGTTTACACGCAAAAGTAGAAGCTGTAGTGTTATCTACAGGAATAATAGTTACCAGCATCAAAAAAGTAATTAAGTATGGCGTTATTAAGTTCTGATCTTGTTAGCTTCATCGTCAATATTCAACTGTAGAGATTAAGAAGCAACACTAACTACTTTCTACTTCTGCGATTCTTCCACGACGATTTTTACTTTACTCATCTTCATCTTTTTGAGTTCCAGTTTAGTGGTGAATAAAAAGTCAGCCCGAGCCGAGGTTCCCGAGAGAGCCCTCGAACTTAGCTACTTAGTAAGAGGCTTAGGCTATCACCTTCTGTGCTGTGCCCCCTCAAGTCCGGTCTTACTCTAATTCTCCTCTTAGAAGAGAACGAGTGGATATCAATATAAAAAAAACCCTTTCGAAACACGCCATTCTCAAGGAGTAGGCACTTTACTGGTATGTCCTTGGTCCATGGCTGAAGCTTCCTGTGCTACTTGACCGTGGACGACCAAGTCTTGGATAACAGATTTCTATGTTCTACCTAGGTTTGAATGAGACTTTTTGATTCATCAATACAGATTATCATTTTCCAGATTTTTACTAAATTACATAATTCTTAATACGTACTGTTACGTAATTCTCCTACATTTTATGGCACTACTACTCACTAAAAAACTCGCCTAATGTCTCTCGTCAAGAAGGAGTGAAATCTCCCAAAAAAACTCGTTTAAAGTAAACACAACAATTGCATATACAACCCTTCTTTATTTTTGCACCCATCATATCCTCTGAATATATTATTGTATTTATTTTGTGTATATTTACACATATCATCTCGAGCTACGCTCCCAGTAGATTCTACCCCCAGTTTATTTCAATTTGTGTTCACTGCAATTGGTTCTTCATGTATGCTGTCCAGGTATGTATCCCTTTTCTTATTAACTATGAATGGTAGAAGAATAGTTTAAAAAGTCCCTTGGACGACCTTCGCCAAGAGACCAAGAGAGAGCCAAAGACTAAGCATACCCTCTAAGCTCGGGGGGGACACAATTTCGCACCGACAACTTTTAATGAACTTTTATTTTTAAATACAACCAAATATAATATAGTAGTTTTGACAAGTTTAAGTTAGATCAGAAATCCATCAAGGTTATTATAATATAATTACGGTGTGACAGGAGGTCGATTTGATAATACGAGTGTAGATCTTACGTTGTCACATCGGATACTTATCGCTTTCATTGTATTGAAAAAGTAACGCGAAACTGAAACAAAGGGAGATATTGAAAATGTTTTACGACTAACATATTGTATTCGTGAAACTGAAGAAGGCTTTTACTGTTAAAATTATAAGTAAATTTATCAACAGTAATATATTTAATAATTCTACGTAGAAAAGATAAAATTTTGAACGATGATTTATTACACTTAGTCAATAGTTAATAGTTTAGACGATAGTTAATTCAAAAACAATATAAATATTGTTCCTTAAAAGAAGTATTACATTAGCACTGTTATGTTGATTTACTAAACTATCTTTTTCCAATACATATCTTCTTTCTTTAATCGTGAATTTCGGCGAATTTATCATATTTACATAGCAGCAAGAAAATGTATAATATTGTATTAACATCTATCTTCATTTTATTCATTAAAAGTCGTTCTCTATTTATGTCTCTTACTATATTAGCTTTTAGTCTTCTGAGGATGAACTAATATTATAATACCTCAAACCTTGGAAAGCTTAATTAAATAATGAAATAATTGGAATTTTATATTTAAATCCTAAACGTTAGAAATATTTTCACTAGTACATAATTTGTGAAATATTTGATATTTTCATTGTAGCTACTGAAACCGTTTTGTAAGCGACGTCAATAATTCATCATAAAACCAATATCCCGATGCGGAGTAACAAATGGTTTGCGATAAATAAACGATACATCACTAGACAGGCGCGATAGTATCGCTACAGCCGCGGTTACATAATACGGGGGTCCCGTTTGACCGACGCGGATATATGGCAACATTTATCAGCGCCGCTCTATGCGATGTTTTATACACGAGCCTGCTGTTTTAGAGAAAAAAAAAACAACAATTTCATCTGGAATTGTTCAAACTGTAATAAATCTTACAGAAGGAAAAGAGGCTTTACATTTTGATCAATGCTTCGAATTTATTCGATATCTAAGTTCGCTAAACAAATGTATTGAAAGTCTCTAGTCGTAAACATTTCACGGGTACTTTCACGTATTTATTTGTTGTGGCGCAAAAAGGAGAACAAACAAGGCAACATTATTTTGACGGTGTTTCCAGTTCCAATATATTTCAATATAAATAACATTTGCGTAGTACAAGACTACCTATTCACATATAAAAAGGCCTCCTTTCTCTATAAATTACTAACATAAAATGTCTCTTTTAAACAACTTAAATATTTTAAAGCCAAGCAGATCATATAAAAACTCATGAAAAAAAAACTTTTTACCGTTATTTTATTTTAACTACGCTAAATAATGTTTTAATAGTCTTAAACAATATAATAGGTCAAATAATAAAAAAATTATTGATCCTTCATCAGAATTATAACCTAACCTAACCTAACCACAAAGTTTTTATATAAGTATTTTTAATCAACATGAAAAAAGCTGACATTATTTTGCTACTTTATCCATAAGAGTATAACGGTGTCAGTTCTGGATGTACTGTCTCTTGCCCTGGTTCAGAAATCTTTGATTTAAACTATAGTAACATATGTTTAATATAACCGCCCATTCTCATAATGAGAGAGTTGTGGCTTTCCACCACGCTGGCCAAGTGCGTGTTGGCGGATAATTCCAGTAATATTTAATATCTTAAAACGACATAACTCATAAAAGGTCATACAAGGCCGTGGTCCCTAACCACTCGGCTATCCGAGTTTACTGTAAAATCTATTTACTTGATATTAAATCTACAGAGGGAGCTGAATGCTGTAGACTTCAAAGTATCAGCTGATCTCAAGTTCGTGCTGCTGATATCTGATGTGAGGGCAGGTTGGAGGCATGCCCGGCTGGCGCGCTACCACGTCTACGACGTCATCACCAGGTACCTATGGACTCATCATCATGACCAGTCTATAGAAATCCTTCATTAACCCTTACATCAATCAGTCCTATTCTGTCCTCAACGGTTCCCTACGACCTTTAGCAGATTGCTGGTCTAATGAGGATTTAAAGATAGTAGTAATCTGGTACCTCTGATCTTCAAGCTATACCCTAAAGATTTCCGTTTCCAGTGACCTGAACTGAACGTATACAGCTCACTTAATATTCCCATTCTTGGGACTTGGAACCTTCAGCACGCTAGCCAGGTGCGGGTTGGCAGATGTCATTCAAAGAAGCTTTTTGTAATATGTCGGTTTCCTCACGTTTTCCTTCAGAAGCTCAAGCTCAGTGAGAATCGAACTCGCGCCGACTCGACACGTATAGCGTATTCGATAGCTTTACAAGCTGAGCTATCACGGCTTCGTCAGCCAATCCCATGGTGTTTTCAGGAACAAAATTCCGATATCGCCAGTAGAAGACGACCGCTCCGCGCCCCTGCTGCAGTACGCCGAGTGGTCGCCGACTGGATCCAGCCTGGTCTTCGTGCACGACAACGATATCTACTACAAGCCGAGGATACTGAAGACCTTGGTCTGCCGGATCACTAACACAGGTACCGTGGTCACTATGACCCTGCTACGACATAGCTACGGAGTGGCACCAACGAAAAAACTAGTAATAGATTCTATTTAGGTGTTTTTCGAAGAAAAGGACGCTATTGTGCTCCACTCGTCTGTCCATCCGTGTTTGACATGTTTAGTCATATTTTTGACATTTTGTTGTGACACCATTCAAATAGCAAGAGAATCTATATTTTGTGTAAAATTAAAACTTATGAATTATTAATTTAAATTTTGTTAAAACCCATAACCATTTGCTGAACAATGCTTCTTATTCTTTTATTACGTTTTCATAGAAATTGTGTTTTTTATCAAAAAAATGTATTTTTGAAATACATTTTGCTTATTCAAAAACAACTTTGGTCAAATGATTTCTATGAGGAAAATTGCTTTAAAAATACGAGCAATCCGACATACAAACTTTACGAAAACAGCTTCTTTGTTTCTTCTATATATGTTCTTTATATTTTCTATGTAGCGATAGAGACGTTGAACTGACGTTAAGTAAAACGTCTGCCCTTAACAATATTGTAGTTAGGATGATATACACAACACCACGTGCTTTTTCACCTAAGATATTGAGTCTCATAATACAGTAATTTCAGTACATACAACGCCTTACAAACCGGGACACAGTAATGTTTGTCGGCTGAGCAATGTTATCTAACTAAACAGTCTACTGTAATAGAGACTTACCAGTAAAAATCATACATTAATTAACAGTTAATGAACTATACTTTCACTCCTTTATAATATACACAACTATTTCCAATCATCCTGTATTTATAATAATAAATCCTTGAATCCCTAGCTACAGTTAAAGTATTTGATATAAAGTTTCATGAGAGAAGGTAAAGGAGCTTCGTGTGCCTTTTGACATAACCATAACTTATTTTGTTTTTAAGCTACATTAAGTTCGCGATAAGGGTGTATTTTATTTATATTTTATTAGTATACATGAGGAAATTTTCTATAGAATACACAAGCGAAGCCGGCTTTAACTGTAACTTGGTTTACTTACAATAGAAGCTGCTTACTTACCAGCGCATTGTAACTGCTGCGCTGTACGGAATAGAAAAGTACGTACCTCCTTTGTTGCTTGGGGCGGCTTTAATAAATGTTCTATCGAAGCGTACAACATACTGAACCCTCGGCAGGTTCTCTTTTAACTTGTTAAATAAATTATTTCTCTGTTTAACAAATTTGTTGCACAACGACGTTATATGTACGAGTGTGTATAATGAAATCTTTGTATTTATTCGATGAGAGATAATAGACGCAGCACTAATTAAGGTAATTATTACCGCAATAATTTCATTAGTTTTGCTACCTTTAACAACACACTATAAATAGGTAGAAATAACCTATAGCAGTAAGCAGAATCTATTCTCTACCCTTTTTCTGTTCTCTCCTATTCTCTTCTCTTCTGTTCTATTCTTTTCTCTTCTGTTCTGTTCTGTTCTGTTCTCTACGGTTCTGTTCTTTTCTATTGTTTTCTATTGTCTGTTCTCTTCTCTTGTTTCGTGTTCTGTTCTATTATCTTCTGTTCTGTTCTGTTCTTTTCTCTTTTTTTTCTCAGCTCTTCTATTCTGTTCTGTTTTCTTCTGCTCGTGTAAGAGTTACATGAATTTGACATATTATTATTACACACTTAATAAGGTTACGCGTATCTCGTTGTCCAGGGTCTGGGGTCGGTTTGTGGTCTGGATCACGAGACAATCGGTCTTAAAGTTAGGCAGATCTTTTCATCTGGATAATATCTAATAACTCATGAGTGCAGTCATTGTCTTAAAGACCGGTGTATTAAAGAACCAGTCGACTTCTCCAGGTGTTCCTGGTGTAATATTCAACGGCGTGCCGGACTTCCTGTACGAGACGGAGGTGCTCCGGCTGGACAGGGCGCTGTGGTTCAGCGCTGATGGACAGACCCTCATGTACGTGACGTACAACGACAGCCTCGTCCAGCAGCACATGTACCCCTGGTACGGCCTCGACCAGCAGGAGCCACCGGCCTACCCATCCATCAGGACCTTGAGATATCCAAAGGTAAGCTACTATGAAAGGAAGAAGAAGAAAAATGAATGTGTAAAGAGGAAAGGTATGAAGGACAAGAGAATAACAGAATTAAAGAATGCACAATAAGGACTTCTACAGATTTAAGAAGTCCTTGTGAATGTCCTCCATAGATTTAAGAAGATTGGAAGAGGTTAAAAGGTCAATTGAAAAGACAAGGCTCAACTACACCCGGGGGAAAAGAAAAAAAAAGTTACCTACGTTTTTCATTTATAGCAGTATTTGTACATTTCCATGGATTCAAACTTGACATTAAAACCTTATTGGAGTCTGAAAAAAGTCTTCGTCACATTTTAAAGAAAACATATTGACAGTAAATGTTAAATAAATAACAATTATATTATTATGGCTTCTAATATTTATTGTTCATATTGTAACGTTCATTAAAAATGGTTCCGATGTTGGAACGTAGTCATTTGCTGTTAATCATTGTATACTATTTTTTAGTTTTTAAATATGTTTTTTATTGATATATCATTTAGTAATTATGTAGCAATAAAGTAATTATTAAACTTGAACATTTTTGGGTTGTATTTTTGAAGCCATTAATTTTTGTACAGACTGTATAAATGTCTGAATTTTGTATATATCTGTAACGGCGGTTATAAGGAGAACAATATTTATGTCTGTCTTTTATTGAATATTATTTTGATTCATGTAACTAAAAATATAAATAAATAATAAAACGGTTTTGTCTTTTTTTATCTGCTTTTGTATGTTTTAAAGGTAGTTTTTGGGTGTCTAATATAATGTGTAGTCATTTACAAACTTGTTGTTAAAAATATGTACCGTTTCAGGTGAACACAAACAATCCGGTCGCGACGGTGTACGTCGTCAGCTTGAAGACACCGAAGTTCCTCTTCCCTCATGCTTTACAGTTCACCTCTCAAGTTGACAAAGGTCAGTATTCCACGTCAAGGTTTCCAGGTTTTCGGTAAACCAGAAGTACGAAGACAAGAAGGACAATCCTTGGAAGATCTTAGAGCTCCATCTATGCTACCAAAGTTATAACAGATTAATATCCAATAAAACCCTCGCTTCCATTTAAAAGCAAACAGATTTTATAAGCTAAAATCTAATTGTTAAAACAATGTTATCATTAGTATTGCAAAATACATCAGCCGATTCCAAAAATCTAAATTATAATCGGTCATTACCTAATTTCTTTCTTAACATATATAAATTACATGTGACAGTGTTTGTCAGCGATGGACTCCTAAACTATTAAACCGATATTAAACAAATTTACACACCGCGTGTAGCTTAATGCAACTTGAGAGATAGGATAACTTACGTATCAATTTATAGTCGCAATATTATATTATTACAAATTATTTCATTAATGTCTGAAAGTCACAATTATTTATTACTTTCAAACGATACCAATAGATGTCGATATCGTTTGAATGAATTGAGTCCGTATTCAATAGATGGCGCTGTGTTAAAATGCGATACACTTCAGTTTGCATAAAACATGGCCGCCTATGCAATCACTAAAAAAAAATATTTAACTTATAATTTAGCCTTAGCAAGGCGTGGCCTGGTCTGCTAGTACTTATATAAAAAAATATGTCTCTATAAGGGTACATATTAAAGTTGTTAATAGAGATGTAAATACAATTCTTCTTTGTCTAAATCTAGTTAGACCTTAACATTTAGCTATTAAACCCTTCGTTACAGGTTGGTACGTGCGTTGGACGAGTTGGTTAACCGAGAAGCAAATAGGAGTGCTGCTACTCAATCGGCCGCAGAACGTCTCCATCATCAGCGTCTGCAGCGCCGTTCATTACAACTGTCAAGATGTAAGATACAAACAGTACTTTATCATTGTCCTGCCCATTTCCCAATCTATTTGTGGTCGGCGCAGTATGTCTGTCTTCTCGATGCATTCCTGTCAGACGCTTACTCATCATTCACCTTACACTGCATATCATCTCTCACACGATCCATCCATCGCTTCTTTGCTCTTCCTACTTCTTATTAGTGTTGCAATTTAAGAAAAATAAACAACCTTTTACAAATTTTATACACCACTTTAGTAGTAATACATTACACGATGTGTGTGAAGTTGAATAAATATTTTACTACACATTTTTTTTTTCGCTTGTCCTCCGGGCGTAGTTAGGCCTGGGCTTTTGTTTGACATTTTATTTACTTTCGCTCTTCTTAAACCTCCATAGGTTTAAGAAGTCCTGCTGTGTGTTCTTTCATCCTATTGTCATCTATCCATCACATCTTTCCTCTAAATATTACTCATTCTTCCATCCTTCCTTCCATTCATCACGCTTCATAGGGGGAGGCTATTTACTTTATTTGTTATTTAAAGATTTTTTTTGACGTTCTTATTTTCTATTACATTATTCTTAACCTATTTTATGCTACTATGCATTTATTTTATTCTTTTTCTTTATTGCACTTTTTTTTTATACTACTATCACTTTTTACTACACTTTACTATTGCACAATTTTTATTTTATTTCTTATTCTACATCTGTCTTATTTTTTTTTTTGCACTTAATTTTTTAATCTATACTTTGTCTCCCTCTACCGCGTCCTATTTTCACTTACCACCTTCTCTATTACCTTCTTACAAAATTTTAGTAGAACTTGTCTACGGTTATAGTCACTCAATAGAGAGGCGATAGAACTACCTCTTATCTCTTGCTCCATCTCAATTTCCGCCTCTTTACTAGATATTTCGCGATGAGTCCGACGGCACCCGGTGGTCGGGGTTGGGGGCGGACCCGGTGGAGGAGGATTGCGGCTGGTGCGGCGGGGGCGCGCTGGTGGGCGGCGCGGCCGGGGTGTTCACCTCCGCGCCGATCACCGACCAGGGCGGCGTGTGGAGGCACGCAGTGCACCTCACCACCGAGACCAGGATCACACTCACACAAGGAAACTTCGAGATCACACAGCTGATCGGATGGGATGAGAGAAGAAGATTCCTGTAAGTATTCTTGTTTGACTGGAGAGGGAGCTGGGTTATATATATCGGTGATTCGACAAAAAGATTTTTCTGTACTTTCTTGAAGAAAACTGTGGCCACTCGACTGTCAGTCCGTCCGTACGTTTGTGTTTGACATATTTGTAATGTTTTTGACGTTTCGTTGTGACTTCATTCAAATAGCAAAGAGAATCTATATATACTTTTAAATGAAAATGTATGAATTTTATTATGAAAAAGCCCCATTGCTAAGCAATGCTTCTTAACTTGTTCTATTTGTAATAACACACTGAAGTTAGGTACTGAAGCTATCAAATTTATGTGCATCCAAGTGCTAAGATGCTTTATCATTTTCTAAGCTATAAATCGCATTAAAGCCTACACAGGACAGGACATTTGCGTTAGCGATCTACTGATTCTAAGACCTTAAAAGGCAAAATACTGCAATTTTAGAAATAATAATTTTAAATGTTTGTATTATTTAAATATCAGTTTTTGTATTTATCTTGTGGTAAATAAAAATATTAGTATTTTTAAAGAAAAAAATTAAGAAAAATGTATTCAATATTAATGCCTCTTCATTGTATAAAAGGCCAAAGCTGTATCATTCGGGGAGAAGACCGCGAGTCCCAGCTTTGGGAATATTATATTTGCTCTTTATTATATTATTATTTACTATATAAAATCATTGTACTAAAACATTATTACAGTTAACTTCTAGATAAAAAAATTTTGTCGTCAGGTATTTAGTAGGTACTGCGCCGGAGCGAGCAGGCGAGCGTCACCTTTACCGTGTGCAGGTGCCAGCTGATGGCAACTGGCCACCACCACCCCACTGCCTGACCTGCGTAGGCGCAGCGCCTACCACCGACGCAACATACTCACACACCACAGAAATACCTGTTGACGAATTGGTTAGTACACACACAAACGTGCAAGTTTGGAGCTATAACTAATTTCCTTCTCATAGCTATTTGCCTAAACATTTTAGAAAACATTATATGTAATTAGACATTAATCTCTAAATTAAACCTACGACTCTTAAGACAAGTACAAACAGACTAACCTACATATAATATGAATATGTAAGAGAGTTAAAACTCAGAAATCTATTAGAAATCCTTGCCGACAAGACACTTCGGCCAACACAGACTACGTCGCTCTCATTAGGAATTAAACGTAATTGATATATTTGATGGAATACATTTTTATTAAATAAAACGAGTACTCATAACATAACAGTTTTTTTATTATGTATGTAATAACAGTATCAAAATAATCAACTGACCAGAAATCTGCTACAACCCAAAAAAATTTAAGGGAGCGCTGCTGTGTTAAGTAGTTCGTTGTAAAGAAAACTCTTGCAGGATAGTTTTATTTTTTATCTTGTTCTGAGTTACAATGTAGCCTTAGACAATACAGCGGATGAAGAGAAGCGTCTAGCCGAAATGGCGGCGCGAAGGAGAGAGAGAGGTCCATAGACAGAGTAGAGAGTAGGAAAATAGACGCGTTCTTAAATTAGATGTTTGGGTGCGTTCTAACGAACGTCACAGAATCGTAAATAAAGATTTTTGTAAGTAACAACAATATTAGCATAAAATTACTATAATAAATACAAATATAACAGTAATATATAAGCAATAATAACAACGTAATAAATAATTAATTTTGTAATGTTAAGTACAAGAAATCATTTTATGACACAGTAATAATTCAAAAACTCTCTGACGTACAATGGCAGAGGAATAGCAATAAAAAATGTGAACGTGTAAAATATACTAAAATCAGAGTTTTTAATTCATAAAGGATTATTTTATCTGTCCAGGATTACGGGAACTCCACCACGTCGCTCCCCGCCTGGCCCACCTCCACGGTCCTGCCGCACGTCTCCCATGAAAACGACACCCTGCCCAGCGTCTGTCTGTACAACAGGGTTATGTTCAGCAAGAACTTCTCTTTCTACGTGCAGGTATAATGGCTGATACACTTGTCCATAACAGCGCCATCTATCATAGCCTTGTTTTGTTGTATTTAAGCTATTAACCACAGCGCCATCTATTGGGACACTATTTGTATCATAACTGGATAAAAACCGACTAGTGAACGCACGCCGCCCCTTTTCTCCCTTCGCCTCAAAAACATATTATTACACTGACACTGACCGACACTATATCTTAATATGTATAAATAACGTATCACAGTGTTTGTCCGGGATGAAGTCCTAAACTACTTAACCGATTTTAATCAAACTTGCACACCGCGTGCAGTTTGATACAACTTGAGAGATAGGGTAACTTATATCTCAATTTATAGTCACAATGTTATTTTATTGCAAATCATTCGTTTAATAACTGATAGTCATAATAATGTGAGGACATTCAATAGATGGCGCTGTGTTAAATGTATCGACTTTGAATATTAGCTATAATTTAATACCATAATCACCACGTTTTTTTTTTTTTTTTATGGGATTGGCCGGCAAACGAGCTAACGGGTCACCTGGTGGTAAGTGACTGCCGTCGCCCATGG
>DWHU01001348.1:0-12891 GCA_018247975.1 Parides photinus | reverse complement strand
ATTATGTTCGGACTTAATACCATGGAAGAATTTATTGCCAGTCGATCCATGAGAAGAAATAAATTATGCATGTAGATTTAATTATAATCATTATAAATTATAAATACATATATTTAAGTTACATATATCTTTTTAATATAGTACAGTTCTTTACATTTTCTGTAAATATTAATAATACAATATTCTCTATATGTTTGTGAATCGCTTTATATATCAAGTTAAAAAACTTAAATGACTAAGTGAAAAATATTTACTTAAGAAAATGTGCGGTCATCCCACTCGTTCTTAATCATGGCTACATTTTTTCATATAAAATTGCTAAAGTAAAATTTGCGAGGAAAACTCGTGGAATGGGAACGCTATTAATAACGTAATTTATAAAAAGGTTAGATATAATAGAACAGAATAGAATTAGTATAAAAAAGTATGAGAAATACTTCACAAGGCAAAAGTATTTTGTATATTATATAAAGTTTTATTTGATGGTGAATGGTACGTCTGGTTTATAATAAGTAGTGATAAATAAGATAATAAACACTACACCATATTATGGTATTAGATATTCTTTTAACCAGTAAGTTAATGAAATGTATATATAGCATACAAAATAACTCTAAATAAATAGTAAACAATAATGGCAATAAGGAAAAGGTTATGTATAATGTAAGTATAATATGAAAGAAATATGTAATTTATATATATAATGTTATTTATGTATATAAGCTATAATAATATCATTTATACGTAGTAATTGGTCTTGTGATTACGTTTACATAAAGCCTGATTGTTGGTTTTCAGAAATTAATCCGTTTAGTCATCACAAACGTATATCAAATTATTCATGTCATTATTATTCATGATTTTAGTATAACGTTTAATGTAAGAATAATTTAAATAAATATGAAAACAGTTTTATAAACGAGTAGCTCTCTTTTAGACCAATTGATTTCAAAATGTTTTTTTTACTTGGAATATTGATTATATATGTCTTCAGAAGCGTCAAAATGTATATTTGAACAATATCTCGTATTTCTTAAAGTTTCTTCGTATATCCATATTGCAAAATGAAATAATCCCGTTACATAAAAGGAGTTGTAATTTCGGTGGAAATAAAGGACCCATAAATTTCCACAGTCGCTCACAGTATTAAGGCTCCCGTGATTTCGAGCAAGAATAGGCTTTATTTTGACTTCGTCTCGCGGTACTTGGTTATTCTGTTTGTGGCTTTGAAACCACAGATAATAAATTTTATTCGTCAAATAAACGCTCTGATTTTTATACTCATGTATTGAAGTCAAACGTACTTATGGGTTAGTTTAATTAGCGAATTGTATACTAGCTTCATCTAGTACAGCTTTATTAAATCAACATTCTCTCTTCGCCTTTCCTAAGTTTATTTATTTTATTATTTACTTTACAAAATACAACATATGAAAATTAAGAAGTGAAAATGAACAGAAACTATGGTACTTTGTAACAACCATACAGTTTTCCTTACAATGTTATTTTATCTGGCCGTATCGGAAAATTACAAGCCGTCCCCCACTTTTCATAAATCAAAGGTGAACTGGAATCAAGAAAACGTCAAACTCCTTAACTTTCATTTTCCGCAAATTCAAAACAAACTTTTACAGTTAAACAACTCGAAAGACATTTAGTGTGCTTTGATGTTTAACTTTAAAATTTGTCGTGGTGTTTTAAAAAAAATCTTACTTTTATAATTTCTTATCGAAAAAGTCATTGCTGGTGATTAACGAAACGACTATTTAGAGAGCATTTCACCTATCGCTTTCACAATTAAAATGTTAAGTCTCTTTACAAAAGTACTTACTCTGAGCTCTTTAAAGCAAAGATACCTCCACCACCACCTCAGTTCCTGTTTCTAACAGTGATATCATTATTGTGTTCTGGTTTGAAGGTCTTTATAGGTAGTCAAAATATTAGGATGGATCTTAACACATGTCTTAAGTGTACTGTAGTGCAGTGTTTGTTTATCATTAATGTTTTAATTGTACAAAACCACATAGTGTTATATAAAAAAGAAATATGGATTATAGGAGCATTACCTCTAGCAATTGAGGTCTACCACGGTCTAGAATTTCAGCAGTAAAATCTAAAAATGTTTAATCGCAGGATACTTGTCATTGCATATAACGAATCGAATTTTTAATCTTACTTTTGACCTTAATAATCTTATATAAGAGGATCACATATACTAATTGCTACAACAGTAAATTTACTAGAACTTTATGAAAACTATTGTAATTGTTAGTTCATTAGATATAAATTATTTACATTAATATTTCATGTTGCATTACACAGAACTAGAACTTAGTTCGATCTAACTGAGTTATAAAGTTTATACCGCGTTCGCTGTGCAGGAGTGTTTGCTTATTACTGTTTGTGCATTTATTTATGGTAAATTTTAACGTTTGAAACTATTACACTATAAATATACTCTCTACATAATTTCATTAATTCCAGGTGACTTTTAATTCATATTAACATCGTTACGCATAATTCCTATGAGTTAGAGAGACTTCCAATCTTATGTTGCCTTAATGGTTTAGCCTTAAGCATTTAACTTTGTCAACTTTTACATGTTCCTTCTTTCCATTAAAGTTTAGTAAAGTTTCATTCGAGTTAATCTTAATTTCCTCAGTAATATTTTAGCAAACCATCATACAACTTTGCTACATTTTTCAAGAATACCATGCTTTCTTTTTAACTAATGTATGATAAGAAAAAACCCTTCTGTAGTTTTATACCTCTGCTGCTATTAACTATAGATCCACTACCATTTGTACAAATTGTTCCTAATTTTGTTTATTGTGAGTAAACTACTACTCTTTATGTATTTTATTTGTTCATTGTTTTAACATTAATAAAGAATTATGAATTAATTGCTATTAGCCGTGATAGACGAGTGGTTTGGGACCTCGGCCATCGATTCGGAGGTCGCGGGATCGAATCCGGCGCGCACCGATGACTTTTCGCAGTTATGTGCGTTTTAAGAAATTAAATAACACTGGCTTTATCTGCCAACCCGCACTTGGCCAGCGTGGTGGATTAAGGCCAAATACTCTCTCATTATGGGAGAAGGCCGAGTCCCTGCAGTGGGAACACATACAGAAGGCTGAAAAAAAAATTACTACTTTGCGACCCAATTAAAATTTTATATCATAAACAGAATGGAATATGAAAATTATACAAGACACTGCTGATAATAATAATCCTTTTATGGAAAGAAAAAATATATAACCTTGTAATTATTGTACTAGAATTAAATATAATCTCTAAATTTGTATTTCAAAATGGTGTTACATATCAAACACATACGCATGAGTTATTAACATTAGAATATTTACAGTAGGTAACAGAATTAACTCACACGTACATTATGAATATTTATAACAAACACAACGACGTTAAAAAGAGTTTTCAAAATATTTTGGTTTATAAGGGATAGTGTATTAAACTGTAGCAAATGTGTGTGTCATTTTTTTAATTTACTTCCTTTACTATTTCAAATTAAATTCGATTAAAAATCTATCAATGTATGGTTAACCTAAATTGCTTACATAAAACTTCGTGCCATGGGTTATACAAATTTAAAGATTTAAAAGTTTCCACTATAAAAATTTTCGATATGTGCAATGAAATATTTATTTTATACTTTTAAATTTGATGCGGTGAAATACCTGTTTAAAGAATTTACTGAAAGAATCGCGTGGGTATATGGAGAGGAGTATAAAGGAATAAATTTTCTTTTGTATTCATTCAAAGCAGAGGCGTCAAGTAGATTTATAGGCCCTTGGCCTACTCCGCTAGAATACAGCCTAGATGTGTAGTAAAAAAAATATATTTTCTTGAAAACATTATTGGCATATTTATGTCTTACTCTGATTCGTACACGTCCGGGAAATGTTCGCTTTATGAGATTGAAATTGTTACAGTGGCAAAGTGATTGCCCGTAGTTAATATTCCGATAGTATCGTAACCGTTCTCATTTCGGCACTTACGCGCCCACGCCGTGATAGTAAAGCTATTAACATTTTAATTAAAGTCCTTTTACATGTAATGTTTAATTAAAGTCTACGGAAGCAGCACAAAATCAACATTAAGTTTTACGAAAATGTTTAGCGGCAAAATTTCATAATTTTCCATATTGATTCAAATTGATTTTTTATAAAGAAGAAACTAAAAGTTTTATCGAATTTAGCACAGGGACTAGGGCTGAGGATACTGTATCCTAAAATAGCATATAAGAATTAGCAATTCAAGTACTTAAAACTAAATGAAACTGTTTAATTATGGCGTAACAAATTAAATTTGGTACGATCTGATTTTTTAGGTTTTTCGTTATAAAGTTTATATGAATTTTTGAGTGATTCTGGCACTATGCGGGCACTTTACTTACCTGACAAATATGTGGCCACATCTCACCGGTAACAAATTGCGGTCACAGAGTCCGCTAGACGAATGGCGTAGCGTTTTACAGGCTAAGTGCGGAAAAGTGTCCGCCGACCCGCACTGGTCAAAGAACGACCGCAATAGTACTCTCACTTGTCGTTTTTACAGCTATATTCACTTTACTAACACATTTCACATTGCTGTTATTTTAAAGAATAAATTGATTTGTAAACCCCTATATATTAATGATGCTACTATTCGTTTGACCGACTCATACAGCTCATCGTATACTGAGCTCTCTAAATCCGCGATCAAAACTTTTAGTTCAGTTACTGCTACAGGAGAAGCAGTCATTAAAGGATACTATGACAAGTTCTGAAATATTAAATTACACAAAAGTTAGATCCTGCTGAAACTTTTGAAGGTGTTAAAAGCGAGTGCAAAGTTTTGTAGCGACCACGTTGTTTAATGTTGAAAGAGAGATTATATTTTACGATAGTATTGATGTCTTTATTTATCGCTATAGCTGTCATAAGAAAATAAACACTTTATTTAACATCATGAGCTCGTTTTCCATATCCATAATAAAACTTGTAATAATACCTTATTTCTGTAAATTAAGATTACGTTTTAGTTAGAGCTACATTTGAATTCTACATCTTTATATTTGGCTGCGAAATGGGGCATTCGTTAAAAGCATTATCCGAGTAAAAGGTTAAACAAAGAGTAATGTTATTATGCTAACCAGAAGAATAGGGGTTGAATAAAACGGTGTGAAGTAACAAGCTGAGGTCAAGCTATTGTTGAAAAGGGGTATCAGCGGCCCCTACTCTCTCTGTATGTGTCCGCTTGAAAAAGGGTTCGTAAATAATTGTTTTCTGGACGAGTAAAAACATTTTTTTAATTTTTTTCCGTTTTTCACATTTTCATACCCTTATCAAACATATTTATAAAGCTGTCGGGTGGATTTTCGCTTAGGTGCTTATTAACTTTACGCGAGAGATTTTTCCATTTTTCATGAAAATGTACATTTTAATGTATATGCTTTTGACGTATATCCTTTTTTTTAAACAACTTTTCTGTTTGATGTGAAAAGAACTATATATTTTTACCATTTAAGTCCATTAAATTTACTGAAATTAATAGTTGTAATTACTCTAAACATTGCTTCTATAAAAACTAATAAACGTTACAGGAAGCGTTAATACAAAACTCTAAACTCGCCTCTGTTTTTAAATGTACCTTGAAGGCTAGAGAAAGTAATTAAAAGATATATCAGACGCCGTAAAATGTTTGTTTTATCTGTTGCGAACCTGTGAAAGGTTATATACTTTATTTTAAATATGCTTGAATATAAAGCCATCCAAAAAAACCAGTAAATTAATAACGATGAGTTTGGTTCACATTAACTATTCTTTGACTTATTGTCAAGGTGAGTATTGAAATAGATATTTTATTTACATATCCGTAATAAATATAAGTAATATTTAGATTATCGTATAAATAAATAAATATATTTATTACTTATTACATAGCTTATAAACAAAAGGATCGAAGATACTGGAAGAAAATTAGTTTTTAACAACTACGACGATTCGTTATCTTTATTGTATACATTTTATTATTGTTATATTTCTTAAATTTTTTGTGATAAATATAAAAATATGTTAATGTTAAAGGCTGTGAGTTACCATATACAATTAAAAAGCGTGAAAGTGAAATAGAATTCATTAGCTGCCGCGATAATTCGCCGAGGCCGTAATGATTACGTTTATGGTAATGCATTTACGCAACATTCCCCCAAGGTTCTTGAAGGCTTGACGGGAATTTAATAAAGTTAGGCTTCCATCAGTGTATTAACCGTAGCAGAAATTAATAACTGTATTTGAAATTTCACTTAGTGTTTGAATGAATCATTAAGTATGTTTCTCATAATAACTTTCATCACATAAAACACTATCCTAAATACAGCAGCGTATATCGTCAAAGTATGGAGAATAAAAATCTGACAAAATATTAAGAAAATCGTTCAATCTCGATACGAACCTATACCATGCAGGCATTCACCCATACATCATTTCCTCTATCGATGTAAACAAGGACCTTTACGTTCCTATGTATACCTAAGCTAATATTGAATGTAGTCAAGCTATAACGTGGAAAGTTCCAACAAAGGCTACGGAATAGTAATTCGGTCAAGGCAACGGGGTGATTACATACGTAACAAGTTTAAACACGCGATAAAGCAATCTTATATCACCATTTTATTTATGGTATATAGCTTTGTAATGTGCAAAATTTTAAATGAAAGAACATTTAAAATTTACACGTAATTGATACATATTTTCCAATTCAAAGCATTAGGTAAAGCACTATTTGAGGCGTTGGAAATTTTTAAGAAAACTCTACGATCTGAGAACGAGAAATACAAGAAAAGATTTTTTTGGTAATGAAATTAAATTATAGAATATTCGGTAGCAGGTAGTTAATGCAGTTTTAACTTTAGCTGTTAAACTAAGCACTGTTCAAATAACGCTTTCACATACTATCGCAGTCGCGATGGACTTATGAAACTATTTAACTTTTATCTACTCGTACATAGACTATTGTATATTTTGTAAATTCAAATATTTTAGGGGGATTATTTAAAATAACTGTTGAGAATAGGCGCCAAATTAATACGGTTGTAATTAATAAAAGTAAAATTTAATCCATTAGCGGTCATCCGATAGCGGCCATTACAGTTATTGATGCAAATTGGAAATTTCACGAGAATAGCGAATGTATTCCCAATAGTACAAACTTTGACAAAATTAAAATGATTTTATAACAATTATAATATAAGTAGCCCACTTTTATAACTCCTCTCATAAATGATAGGGCTTTAGTCATTCATCCACCACGCCGGTCAAGTTCGAGTTGGCGAATGTTAGATATTAACAAAAGATTTTCCTTGGAATAAGTCTGATTCCTCACGATGTTTTCTGTGCTATCAATAATTACTATTGTTAATTAGTTGTATGAATAAAAAGAAAGGATGATGATGCTTCATAATTTATCGACTTTATTGTAGATTGTTCGTAACAAGAATATGTAATAATGAATATACATTGAATATAATCTCACTAAACAGTTTTACTTAACAGTCAATACGGTTTAATATCCGTTATTAAATTATTAACGACGTCTTGATGATTCTCACTGTGCCGTAGAGCAATTAGCCAAGTTAATTACGCTATTTCATAATTAAATTGGGGGTGTACTTTGTGACATAAAACAGTAATTTCTTTGAATGTCAGAAACAGGGCCGATCTTGTGGGAATTGTTAACGTTATATTATTCTTTTAGTACATTTTTCTCTGAATATAGATATATATTTTGTGATATACATGATTATGTTTGTATATTATATAATTCAATGAAGCTTTTAGTGAAATTTCCGGCATGAAATGTATTCGCGTTAACAAATTTTATACGCTGTGCCGCAAAACGATCTAATTAAATTTAATTAACACATCCCAATAACGTACAAAGTCATGAATATTAAATTAATTTAAATCCAATGTTGTCTGTACGTTTGTGTGTAGGATATGAAAACAATTTTGAGGACTTTTTGTTTACTTTCAAACGAGACGACATTTCTCAGTTTTGTTAAACGATTAAAAATTATTGGTTTTACTAATAAATATTGCTGTTATAAATCATAGCATAAAGTTATATATTGAATACAGACTTCTATGCAAACTGTCATGGTAGGAAACCACTTTGAAAACTTCTGTCCTCTGTTAATCGTCTTCGTCAACGTTTTCAAAGTGCATTGTAATTATTGAATTTATTTGAGAAAGGAGATGAAACGTTTTATATCTAAGACATCAAATATTGTATCAAAATCTATGGACAACATTACATTATACAGCGTCTCATCTCGGCAAGTGTTTTTCTCTCTCCATCAAGAGCTACTTTACTCGCGTCTCCTTTTTATAAAGAAGTAACTCCAATAGTCATTTGGTTTTAAATTTATTTACCTTAACCTAAAAATTTTTACTACGATTCAAAATTCTTTCGAACACTTTGACAATGAAGGTCAATCGTAAAAGAAAAGACTTTCTAAAGTCGTCCTGGAGAAGGAAGCTAGACTTATCCCGGAGTGAACGTGAAAGCATCAGTGATAATACAAATTAAAATCAAAATGGAGCTTTCAACCGCTTATCTGAACCGGAGTTTAGATTTTTTCTGGATATATAGCTACAAAAAGGAGAAATGACTTTGAGGAGTTTTTTTTTCAGCTCGCTTTATTTTCCCTCTGCTGAGACTCGGGGCCTTCTCTCATAATGAGAGTTTAGGCGATAATCCACCACGCTGGCCAAGTGCGGGTTGGCGGATAAAGCTAGTGACATTTAAATTCTTAAAGCACACATAACTTCAGATAAGTCATCGGTGCAGTGATTCGACTCTGCGACCTACGACCGGAGACCGTGGTACGAAACCACTTGGCTATATACCAGAATGATAGGTAGTAAAAGGTCACATGGATGAAGCCCAAGATGGTGGATCGACCAGATCTAGGAGGCCAATGACACAAAGCGTCTAACAGAAATAGACTAACATTAGTTACTAGTCATGGTTTTCAGATCTGTGGAGGTGACTGATAGAGAGAAAGAAAACTCTCACAACGTCTTCATATTCTCTCTTTTCAACTAGTATTTTCTGGTCTGATATAATTTTATCTTCTATTTCTTTAAGCTTACAGCTTTTGGTTAGTCGTTCTATTGCCATTAAATTATGCCACGATCTGATTGCCGTAAGACTGAGCTAACACGGCTCAATGTTTTATTTATATTATGATCCCTTCTACCTCCTTCGTTAAACCCTCGTATTCTGAATAGGTTTAATTACTTTCGAAATTAGGTTTTTACGTACGAACTCATACGTTTGTGGAGGTTTCATTAAATTCCGAGTTGAATATGCTTGATTAACAACTGTTACGTTATAAATCGTTTATTAAATATACGCGTCTGAGGTGAATTATAATTCTCAAGCAAATATCTTTTCCTCTTAAATGAACTTAATATTCCTCCTTGTATAAACTCTGTTAATAGGCTTATGTATGATCAATTAAGTAAATAATAAATTGATTGGTATGTCGATTAATATAGGTAGGTGTTTAACATATTTAGATAATTGTTCAAGTATTCTTTGAAGTATTATGTATTTATATTTAAATTCCCAGAATAGGTTCAATAAACTTAATAATTTTATGTTACTATTATTGAAGCTTCTTGTTCCTTTTATTATGCTTTTTAAAAACTTAGTAATTTATGATAATTCTATCCTGAATTTTACATTCCGTTTGAATGTTTTGAATAGTTTAACAAAAATCTACTTCGTTATATCTTGAATATATAATGTTAAAAGTTGCTATTAATTAAAATAACCTTTATAAATCATGACTTATTTATGAAATTCTGTTGTAAAAGAGACTTCAAAATTACGTTGAAAAGGCGACTTGAATATTGTTAATCGAATTTAGTTCGAAAGCTGGGCGTTTGAGTTGAGAGCCACCCACGAGGGTCACTTCTCACTGAATTATACTGTAAAGCAGCAGTTTTACTCCAAGCGAGTAATTAATTTGCGAGAGCTTGCTGCTTTTGAAGCACTATTTGCTTGCAAGTAAAACGGTTACCAGTTTTAGAACTATTGCGAACATATGCCACCAGGCATACTATGTATCAACTCCGAGAGAAACTTTAACGAGTTATACGGCGCTCTTGAAACTATTTTACTTGATTTCGCTGGGAACAGGATTTTTAAGCAACGTAACTCTTCAAAAGTATAACGCTTCGAGGACGTCATTTCAACTAAAACGATTTATTATAAGAATTCAGTAAAACTCTGTGTTAAATTAACTTAAGTACACAGTAAATAAATACACTCGTATTATAAATTCGCATATAACGGCAGGTGTTGAACCCTTCTTTGTGCGTGGCACTTCTTACTCTTATTACATTATATCGTTTTATTTTGCATGTAACATTTAATCGCATACTTTTAAAATGTAGTTACATTATTTATTTATTACTAAGCAAGAACACGAGTGAGACTTAACCTAATGGTTTGGAGGATTAACGGTCAATGTTTAATTCTGTCAGTCCGAAGAAGAGATGATGTATTCTATATAGATAATAATTACGGTATTCTAATAATTTATTAGTATACCTTGTGAATGAAAACTCTATTGTCTTAATTTCTTATCGCATTCCTGCTTAGATGTGGTAATCTGCAGTTTATCACATTATTGTTAAAGGCAACATTACGGTGTTCAAATTAGCTAGAACCTGTCCTACAATGATTAATCTTTAAACAGAATCTAAATGCTTATACTTACTTAGTATTTTTAAAGCAGAAACATAAACAAGAAATATTCACATAGAGCCACGTTCCGTTTCATAAACTATATACGAATGCATCTAACAAAGTCAAAGAAATGTTTCTCTGTCGGAAAAGTCATGTTAGAAGTCAATAAAGCTAACTTAAGTTTTGAGTTGACCGCTACCTTTAACAAGTTAGCGAAAACTGAACCCCGCTTGGGGTGCCACGAACAAATTGTACTAACTTGACGAAGCGAAAAGTTATAATCAACTGAAAGTTATTTATTGTTATTACGATGTCCTGTTTAAGCCTCTTCTTTGTCTCTTGTCCTTAATGAAGTTTGAATAATGTTTATCTTTTTACAAATGAGAATTCAGTGTCCGTTTTTAATTTTTTATGAAGTAATTATTAAAGATGAATCGTACGTTTTAATCGTTGATAGTGTTGCAATAAATCTGTTTATAACATAATCAGTAACCTTTGCACGTAATATCCTTCCCACGCGATGTTCATAAATCTACTTTTGGACCTCTTTGTTTTATGATAGTAGTGGTTTCACTTTCGTGGGTAATTTCGAAGATTACTTAGGAGGCGTATGTTTTATTTTTCTTTTTAATATCTTTGGTTAATTCAAAACCAACACTGTCTCATCTCAAAGTAAGTAAGAAGACATCAGCTTGAGTTATGACTGGGTATTAGATAGATAATAAACTACTGAGGTACATTTATTTTGTTGTACATATCATACATAGAAAACAGCCAGACTATAAACAAATATTGTCCGTTGCGGGAATCGAACTCACGACATATTACTCAGTAGGCTACTACACTACTGAGCAAATCGGTCAGTCAAAGAAACGATACACGCGTTAAATTTTTAATTACATTTTTGTTTTCGCTAATGGTAAAAGAAACTTATAATATCAGCATTGGTTCTTAAATAATTCTTGATTACTGCAAATTAAGAGTTGTAAATTTTTGTTTCGTCATTTCAAAATTATGCAAAGTATCTGATTTAAATTGCAATGATATTTTATCCGTTTATGCACATATTTTTATGATACTGTCGACGATTTTAATTATTATTAAAAACTTACAAAGATAACTTAAGAGGAACTTTTGATTTAGTACTTGTTACATATTCTCTGCTGCTAGCCATATTTGTCTAAGCTAGGTTCGTCTGATGCTAGACTCGCGGTTCCAGGGATCAGGGTCTAATAATACTTGTTAGTTTTAGTTGAAGCTGTTTTAGCGATTGATTTTTATCGTATATTATTATTGGAATGCATTAAAATACGCTATCAGCAGGTGAGGCCATAAATCCTGACCGCAAGCGTCTCTAATTCCGTTGTCGCCCCGCAGACCAAAAAGACCCGAACCGGGAATTTTATTCGGCCACATGAAAGAAGACATTCCATTTGTTTGAGCCGTGACACGAGCTTTGTGGTGTAATAACTTTCAATTTCAATGTTCCTTTTCTTTGTGCTTTGATTTTATCGTTACTTTTAATACTCCAATTCCCAAAAAGAGTGTTCTTGTTAGTTTAACAGAGTAGTCTTTGAATATGTTTGTTTATGGACTGTATGATTTTAAGCATTATTGACTTTTCTAATCTCTTAATTTATTGAAAGAACAACAATATTTCTAATCTATCTCTGCATTATAATCATTTAGTTTCACACAGCATAAGCCATTGGGATACTTTCTGGCTTACGGTTATCTCAGCGGGTCACTCGCATTTTTCCTGGCGAATTCTCCCTCAAATTCATTATTCAAAAAACGAAAAATATGTACTGTTTACCTTTTCCATACAAATAATAACTCTAATAATTTATGAATGAAAACATTCGTACAGATATGTTTACAATTTTTAGGTTAACTATGAAAGATGAAGTTAGCAAATGTGAACATGTTTACATTACAGCAGAAACAATCTCTTCATATTAAACTCTTTAATGTTGGTAAGGTTGGGAAAAACCGCTTAAGAGTGTCTTATAAATAAATTTGTGTTCTAATAGCCGATCAGTATCATAAAAGGAACGTTTGTATTTGCGAAACACATTACAAAAGTAACAGTTTGTCACCCACACTTACATGAGGGAGTCCGCC
>DWHU01001347.1:0-12893 GCA_018247975.1 Parides photinus | reverse complement strand
AAAAATGTGCCCATGCAATGTTAACGTGATTGATTATATGTAAAGCATTTATGTACCGTGTTTGAGATATACTTATTACGTTACGAAATCACAACTTCAAAATTTGTACATTTATAAAATCAGTCTAGTCTTACCACACAGTCTATAATACTGCAAAGCTAAAACTCCATGTAAAAGTCAAGTTTTCAATTTATCATTGTGGTGGCAAGTCTTTGTTAGCGAATATCGCCTAAACTAGAAAAACATAACTGTGTTCCGGTTTGAAAGGCGTTATAGCTAGTTTAATCACTTAAGTAACGAGTAAACATTTTTTTATATTCTTAAATAGCATTACATTTTATAAATACACGTATCAGTTATCATCATATCAACGTTTTGCTTTACTTGTTGCTACGCGAAATAAAGTGTCCACAAAATTTTAAATGTCATGGGTAAGTTCATAGAGTCAAGTCTACATTGCTTAATGTTTTTCTTGTGTTTGAAATATTTAACCAACTATTGACACTTTATTTCCTCGCAAAATATCATATCATTTAACTAATAAACACAAAAGTGTATCGATTTTCACCGCCAAGGTACCCTTTCGAAATGCCACATTTGTTCGGCAATCTTCATACATCTCTTAGAAGTTAGCTGCGTGTCGGTGACATCAGTGCTCTGGTTTAATATGAACGTTAAGCAGAGCCCGTCAACTGTTTTCAATCTCGTGCCTTCCTGCTTCCAGATCTGTTTCTTGTTATCATTGCAACTCTTCCATATAGCTCGCCCGTTACCCTGTTCTAAGCATAGTCCTTCATCGACCATAATTTTACCTTCGCGAGTATAAACCAACAAACTATCAAGATCTAAGTCTCCTCCACAAAGCACCTTAGACGCAGGTCCACCAAGACCTGGTGTACCGGATATGACGCCTATACAGCCTCCCTGTTCGTTACGTATTCTTCCAAACCATCGGTCCTTCGTAGGGAAGAAGTGCTGCGGCCAAACATTTGTTAAGTACCATTCGAAACTCTTACATTTTAATTTCTTTCGTAACTCTATTCGGTCACCAACATTTTGCTCATCGCGTATAACGGCTACTGAAGGGTTGAATTTAAAAAAAAATTCACCCCATTCATCCATCCACACAGAAGCTGCTCGAGCCAAGTTTGAATTCAAAACTTTGGAGACACCACCAGGATACTTATACGGACTATGCCTTCTAAATATATGACCCACACGCGAACAAGGAGTTATCTCAACCCTGGCCCCACACTGCCACGCTCTCCACGAAAGTTCTAAATTTTCGGCTCCCCAAATCATCATTCCTTCATCATAACCTCCTAATCGCCAAAATAAACTTTTTCTAACCGCAAATAGACCACCGGCCATTGCAGGTGACGGATATGGTTTAGACGGATATTCATTTTTATATATCATCACCTCAGTACTCGGCATCAACCAGCGAAAGTGCAGTCGCCAACTAAATGCACCCCAATGAGCATCAATACTTTTTGTGTAAGCTAATGTATCCTCTGACAGGAGGTCTATATGGGGACAGATAAAAACGTCATCACTGCCTGCTCGTTCTAACAAGGGTTCAAGCCAACCTTGTGTCACCTAAAAATTTTAAAAATGTTTACAGTAACACTAAAAATTTAAAAATATTTCAGTTAAAGATTTGTCAAATAACAAATAGACGCAATGCTTCTAGACTTCAAAAAGTGGTTCTCATCAACAAGAAATGGTGTCACTAGAGGTAGGCCTGCAATGCAGTGTAAGTCATCCTAAATGTTATCCTGAATGCAGGCAGCATTTGGTGACTCTTGTAAAACATAAAGACAACAATAAACATTACGAATTACCTCACAATGAGCGTCCAAAAACACTAACACGTCACCAGTAGCTGTCTTGGCGCCTCTTAACCTAGCACCAACGAGACCATTTCTTTCTTTACTTCTTAGTATGAGCACTTTCTCAAGGTTAGATACTGCATCATCAAGCTCTTTGGCTAAGTATTTTCTTTCACTTGCATCATCTACAAGAATTATCTGCAATAGAATAGAAATATCTAATATAACAAATATATTTAATTTTATAACTACAAGTTAGTAAACTTTACAAACTAAATAAAAGTTTTTTAATACCTGTTTCAATAACACTGATGGTGATCTTGTAATGACTGATATCACAGTTCTCATTAAAGTAGACCAGGCTTCATTATGAAATACTATAATAACACTTGCTGTCGGTAAGTTCTCAACATCATATTGCACATCTTTACAACTGCAAAGAATTGGTATAAATAATTGAATAGAAGTAGCAAACATTTAAGATATAATAAAATGTCAGTATACTACAGTCTTTACAAATTTTTTTTTAGTCTCGCCCAATTTCCGAATTACATTTTTGGGGATGGCGCAATATTTTAGCCCTCATACGTGCTAAACTCACTATAAAGGTTTTGGCAATGGTTTTTAAATCCGGCCGCCGGCCTGACGCTGACCCTCCTTGAGAATGTTAGTGATATTTATATTCTTAAAACACACGTAACTCGAAAAGTCATTGGTGCGCCAGGATTCGATCCCGCGGTCCCCGAATCGGAGGCCGAGGACCGTACCCACTCGGCTATCACTGCTTACATAATTTAAATATAGACATAATTAAGAAACCATTTCATACAGGTAATCTTATTTCTTCAATCACTACTATCACATAGTCTATTCTAGAACTAAATGAGAACAAAGTGAATAAAAAACATGTTTTCTACTCTGATGAGTATGGTAACTCACAATATTGTGGAAAACATCCTTCTGCACATGACATTAAAAATCTAAATTATGTTGTTATATATTTTAATTTATATATTATATTACCTTTCACTGCGAACATCTGGAAGACTTCTATTAATAAAAATCCTATCTCCTACCATTATATTATATGAATGCAGTGCATAAAGTTCTCTTGCAGTTATAATCTCTCTGGGTGACAATTGAACAGGTCGTCCACCTTCACCAGCTCCATAGACAGGTGCATAGTTATTTCCATTAATTACATCTGAAAAAAAACCAGCCATGTACAAAAATTTTACCATGTAAAGAATAGACTTTTACATTAAATACAAAATAACCATAATATAAAAATAACTATTATATACCTTTTATGACCTGTTAGGAATCAAAATTGAAAACATTATTCAAAATTATTAACATAGTATTCACTCTTATATGTGCACCTTTAATGTGGTCATGGCATTTATTAACTATAACACAAATTAGCTACTTTAAACTGTATTAACAAAATCAAATTTTAATAACTTGGACATTGATTATTACATTTTTAACTTGCGAAATTAAAAACTTACCTTGTGACAAATTACTACCAGAGTTGCCTCCAACATAGTGTCCTACTATGACCCTCATTGCACTTTTGTCCATAAAGGAATTCTGTTTATAATGTAATCTGAGAAAAAAATACTTTTAATATGTAATGTTATACATATTATAATTATAAGTAGTTAATTCTTAGTAATAACTTTACACACCTGTTGTACCAGTCATTTTTATGTCGTCTTTTAATAGTATTGTACAACTTAAAGCTCACAAATACTAAAGCATTAATAAGAAATATCAAAATAAGTATAAGAGTAAAAATTTTCTTCTTGCGCCCCCTGCATTTCCATATTCTGTATTCCTATAAACAGAGTACGTTTATTTAAATGGATAAAAAATATCAACTTCAAATAATAATTTATTACCATCATAGGCATACTGCATGTATAGGTAAAACATTAAAACCTAATCAATTCCTTTTGTTTTTCATATCTTTTATTAATCACTTTCTATAATTAAATAAGAAATTCATTACTTTATGTCACTTATAATTCGGTTTTATTTAATGTTATGTCGCAACAGAAAGTTTTATGCTAGAAGTTAGACAAAACTTTTAAATAATATATGCAAATAAAGTCACATATAGTTTTTTTCCGGTAACTGTTACACATGGTGTCACATATTGAAAGTCTAATTTTATTTACAAATAAAAGTAGATATGTCATCAGGAAACATATTCATACAATTTACGTTGACTATCTAAGGTTAACATTATCTACTCTACTCCGTTTATGTGTTATTATTGTGTAGAGACTATGTCAAATACTCAATAAATATTGCTATATAAATAAAATTATAGTAATCAGTAAAAAAACTTATTTTGTTGTTGATCTTATTTATGGTTTTATGTTCTACATACTGTCAAACATATCTGAACTTACTACGTTCACAGTTCCCTAAAATCTCAAATAAAAAAAAAGAAGCCTGTATTAAAAGATATAAATTTTATTAATTTATATTGAACATGGCATGGGTCCATATAAATGATATACTGTGTACATCTGGGAAATTCGTAATACTAGTAACACATGCAAAATAAATATCGATTAATTTCTGTTTAATATATATCCATGTTGTTGTTTCATAGAAAACAACTTACAAGTTTTATTATTAAAATATAGAAACATGTCTCAAAGTAATTGGAATAAACGTGATCAAAATTGGACTCGCGCTAGAAAACAACGAACTTCCTTACCTCCTGGTTTAAGGGGGCGGGAAATTGGATTATATTTTAAAAATCTTAGAAATGATAAAAAACATAAAAAAGAAAAAAAAGAAGTTACTGTAAGTACCATTAAAATATGCTGTCATAAATATATCTAAATAAGTATCACAGGCTAAAATCTGATAAATAATGTTAAAAGGTGACTAATTGTCATAATACTGAACAATGTAAAAAATCGCTCTTTAATAGTCTACTGATCGAAAGCTACTATCTAATTGTTCCAGTGGCGCCAGCCAGGGTTATTGCTTCCTGGTGGAGCTCAGGACTTGATACCCTTTAAAATGGTCAAAATAATTTCAGAACACAGCAGAGTAGATATATAAATTTGTATTCCTTCAAAACTGTAATAACTATATATAAGTTATAACATTAGATTTTGGTGAAAATTTAAGTCTTAATCCTTGATTGAAAAAAATAAGAAGAATTGATTGTCGACTTTGATGCCTCTTTCCTTTTGATGCCTAGTGCGACTGCACCGCTCGCACCCCCCAAGTTACGCCACTGAATTGTTTTAATATTAGATAAGACGATGTATGTACTGTAAGGATATGCTGTAGTTCCTCTAGTATTTGACGATGTTTAAACAAATCATTATTGAAATCACAGGTAAATCTTGTAAATTATAACATTGACATAATTTTTGACTGGCCTATTAACTCCTTTGGCAGTGTACCTGCCTACTGAGTAAGAGGCAGTGCCTTTGATTCCCACCATGGACAGCATATATTCTGAGTCTGGGTGTTTTCTATGTATGATATGGACATATTTACAAAAAAAATGTGTTCAAGCTATCAGCTATCTAGTACCCATAACACAAGCAAGTATACTCTGCTTACTTTGGGACTAGACAGTGTTGTGTGAATTGTCCAAAGATAATTATATAAATTTATTTATTTGTTAGAAAATACTCATTACCAACATATGTAACAGATGACATAAAATATGATTTTTGTAATAAAATGTGTTTGAAAGGCCAGCTAAACGAATAGTTAAAAACATACAGAAATATTGTATGCTTTTTCATAGCTACTTACTTGCCGCTATAACATTATTGTATATAATGCCACATCACAGAACATAATTAATAAATATTTCTTGTTTATTATAGATTTCTTTGACTATACCTCATCCAGTGATAGCATCAGTAAAGAATAATTTAAGCCAAATCCTAACAATAGCTAAAAAACAAGATATCCAATTACCACAGATAGTTACTTCTTCTTCACTTCCTATTATTACAAACACGAAAGTGAAGATAGAAAATAATGATATGAAAAAACCAGAAGACTTAAATAATACGAAAACTGTCCTCATATCACCTTCATTTATAAAAAAGGAACCTGTAGAAAATTCAGATATTTACCTATTTAATAGTGAACCAAGCACTTCATCTCTCCATGATTTTATT
Source organism: Parides photinus (assembly GCA_018247975.1). Lineage (NCBI taxonomy): Eukaryota > Metazoa > Arthropoda > Insecta > Lepidoptera > Papilionidae > Parides > Parides photinus. The sequence goes on along the minus strand of DWHU01001347.1, from coordinate 6,889 downwards.
CCTATAAAAACTGATAAACAAATTGGTTATAGCAACAATCATAGACATTTCTCCCTGAGAAGTGCACCTTCTTATAAATATGCATATGAAGATATAATAACAGGCACATTTGATGAAAAACTTATTGAATGTTTAGCTAAAGGTGTAGACATTTTGTACAAAGACCAAAATATAGAGGATTCAAGTCTTGCATTTCATGAAGAATATAAAGATACAATTGCAAAAAATGGTTACAAGAAATTTCTCAAGTTTCGTGAAATATTACCAACATATAAAAAATCTGATGATATTTTAAATCTTATTAAAGATAATCAAGTGATTGTTATTAGTGGTGAAACTGGCTCAGGTAAATCAACACAGGTGAGATTATTAACTTTTTGATATATTATTAAATTTGCACATGTACATTTAAGTTATATTATTAATAAGATGCTACAAGAGTATAAGCATCAATTACATATGAAAATTGTTCAAGTAACTATCAAAATTTTACAGATACCTCAACTAATATTAGATGATGCTATAAAACATAACAAAGGTGCTAATGTAAAAATTATGGTCACTCAACCAAGAAGAATAGCAGCTTCCTCTCTTGCTGCAAGAGTTGCTCAAGAAAGATGTGAGAACATGGGCAATTCTGTAGGCTATGCAGTGAGATTAGAAAAGTAAGTTGCAGTAAAATTTAAGAGATTCTAAAATGCAGTCAGGTTTGGCAACATGCTGTTATGCCTCTGGTAGTAGAGGCACCTATAGGCTTTAGTAACTAGTTACCACCAGACAGGCCATATGCTTGTTTGCCAACTCTCTAGTATAAAAAAAATGTAAAGCCAACTGCTTGTTTTGAAGTTACACTGTTCAAATATATGATGCATACATGGTATGAAGTTATGATATTAAATGAGTTTTAACATACTAGGTGCAAAGTATATTGTGAATCTATGTTGACGTAAAGTTTTAGGCAAAATATAATCTATTGAAAAATAGATTTAGAGTATGAATTTATTTTATAAAAACTTTCCGTTTTTTTTTTTTAATTTGTTTCTATTACCCTTTTTTTTATTTTACGTGAAGGGGATTGCTGTCGCATTCCTGCTCTTGCAGAGGTTAGTGCATATGTTATTGGACCTAAAAGTAGATAGATATTAAACATTTCAGAATACAAGAAAGATCTCGGGCTAGTATACAATATTGTACAACAGGTGTTCTTTTGGTTGAACTGGAAATATCACAAGGTTTAACTAATTGGAGTCACATCATTTTAGATGAAGTGCATGAAAGGGATTGTAACATAGATTTGGCTATGTGCATGTTAAAACAGGTAAATCACATTTGCATTTTTTTTCTTCGAAGCTATGATGGCTCAGTTTGTAAGGCGATCAAACCCCTATATGTATGACCTAAAGCTTCCGGTGAAAGAAAACAGACATTTGCCAAAATCATTTATTATTATATGTTAGTATTCTTACCATACTACAGTAATTGAAAAACGTTACTGTTTTTTATTTGGAAGGATTGTGTCGCTACTAAAAATAAAGGGTCACAAGTTTTAAGATCTTGTGCTTTAAGCGTATGAGCAAAATACGGCCTTGTTTTTGTCATCCTGTTTATCACATTGTTAAGGGCAGGTAGGCATAGTGGACGTTCTAGTCATACCAACGCATTGTAAATAAAAAAAATATTCATCAATTCAAGTTTTTTATGCTCTAATTTGAATGTACATTAATTTTGGGAATTATTTTTTTGTGTCATATTGGTTAAAGAAATATTGTCGTTTGGAGCAGGTTATATATGACAAGAAGTAAAAACCATGCATAAAAGAAACCTTTACTTGTGAATACTTATGCTTATTGATACAATTATTAAAAATATTAGTAGTCTCTAAAAACTAATAGCACATCTTATTTTATCATCATCATCCAATAAATATCTACTGCTGAATTTCAAAAACTATATAAAATATTAATTGAGTTATTAATTGTATTACAAAATTACCTATCTTTGAGTATTTTTAAATCTAAAACTATTTAGAAATCACTATTTACTTTATATAAAAGATAAATTGTGTGTTACAGGTCTTGAAAAGAAGAAAAGATTTAAAACTAATTTTAATGAGTGCCACATTAGATGCCGAAAATCTCTCTCTTTATTTTAATAATTGCCCAGTTATGAAAATAGAGGGTATAGCCTATCCAGTTAAAGATATTTATTTAGAAGAAATTTTACAAATAACAAAATATAAGCTTCCCAATGAAGGGCACAAACAGAAAAATCGTCCGAAATGGCATAAATATGTTAACAAGCACAACACAGCAAATGACATGGAAAAAGATATACAATATAAGGCTGAAATTGGTATGTTAAAATTATTGCTATTTTATTTAATAGATTATTACTTTACAACAATTGATAAAATGTGTGAATTACTTTGCACAAATGGGCTAGAATAAAAAGTTGTACCACCACAGTACATACATATTACGCATAACAGTAAATAAAACTTTAACTACCGACTTAAAGTTCCCACTGCTGCGATAAGCATTCTCTCACAATGAAAGAATTGTGGCCTTTATCCACTACTCGGTCCAAGTGTGGGTTGTTGGATGTCACCTATCCACAAAAGCTTTTGTTCTTGGAACATACCTGTTTCGTCGCGATGATCCCTTCACACGGAGGTCAAACCTGGTTGAGATTGAACCCTCGCCTCTCCGAGAGGTACAGCGCGATCGACCACGTTACGTACGGAGCCATTACGGCTTCAACCCACGCCATAGATAGTTTACCACAAATCTTTAAAATAAAAGGTGATTATCTCTTTCACATAGTACAATATTTTGTAAAATTGTAGAAAAAAATAAGTTTAGAACCTAATTCTCATAATAGTCATTACTTTCATTTTAATTTATCTTTAAATTTTTTCAGCACATTTTCTTGAATCCCAGAAAAAGACACTCGATTATGACGTTTATAAAACACTGCAGGATTCGAGAATTGAAGAACTAAATTTGGAATTAATGTTGGAGCTTCTGAAACACATCTGCAAATGCGAACCAGGCGCAATTCTAATATTCTTGCCTGGCATAGGAGAGATATCCCGGTTCTTGAAGATGATGAACGAAAGTAGCTTCTTTCCGATGGATCGCTACGAAGTTTATCCATTGCACTCAAAACTACCGTCACTAGAACAGCATAAGATATTTGAGAAACCTCCAAACAATATCCGGAAGATAATTGTAGCAACAAATATAGCAGAAACATCTATAACTATTGATGATATTGTCTATGTCATTGATTGTGGAAAAATTAAAATAACTGGTTTTGGTGTACAGGATAATATCTCTACACTTAAGACAGAATGGGTTGCGCAAGCTAACCTACGCCAAAGGTATTATTTTTAAGCTATATTGAGGTAATACTAAAACCACAGATTTACATGTTGTTAAATGACGCTTGCTGAGAATATTTCGGATCTCATATCTTACTAGCTGGTAAAGCTGTTACGGGGTCATAAAAATATGGGGATGATAGCTAACGACGCAAATTTAATAAAATAATACTATCAACCAAATTCCACAAGATTGGCCGCCAAACCGAATAGGAAACTTCGGTATCATTAGGCGAACATTTAGCTATGAACACAGATATCACACACTGAATTAAACTGTATGCATAATTTCTATTTAAATTACATTCTGATAATTAACTTTTATTGATAAAGATAACTCTGTAAAGGAGACTTTCGCCTCATCATACAGTGATACGCTCGCCCATAAAAATGTGATACTAGTTACGATGATTGACACTTCTCCAACTTGTACTAACCTCTTTGAGTACCTGTTGCGTCTCGTAATCCTAATTATTTCACTTGATCCGTCCACACACAAACGCACACACACACACACGCACGCACTACGGGCACCAGCGCTGCGACGCCATCCTCGCCGCAGTATTTATGCGGAGCTGGAGCCCATTTGAGAGACAGTTTAATGTATTTGTAAATCTGTTGGTTTTTTAATTTTAACCTCATATAAATTGTTTCTTTCTTTCCTTCAAACAAAAAGAGTATTTGCATCCCTAAAAACATATTTTCTCCAGGCGCGGTCGTGCAGGTCGATGTCAACCTGGTGTATGTTACCACTTGCTTACAACATTCCGCGCCTCGAAACTTGAAGAACGTCTGCTGCCTGAGTTACAGAGAAGTTCTTTGTTAGAACCGGTATTGAGTATAAAGAGATTAAGATTGGGTTTAGCCGCAGAGGCTTTCAGTATCATGCCTTCGCCGCCAGTACCTTCCACAGTGGAATGGGCTGTTAGACACATGCAACAGTAAGTAGTTGTAAAGTCTATGTATTCATTGTTGAACATATAATGTTTATATTTAATTCATCGTAATATTCCACTGTTGCACATAAAAATGTTTGGATTCATTACATGTGTTAAAATAGGCTTGGTAAGTGGCATATTTTAGAACAGTCTTTAGTGTATCGATAGATGATAGTGAAAAACCAATTTTACTTAATTATTGCCAGTGCCACACTAGCCATGATCATTTTGATTTTTGGGTGCTATTATGCTGTAACAGGAAATTAATGTTATTTATAAATAAGAACATATGTAAGTGTAGATGCGGTGCGCTGGACGCGTATGAGACGCTGACCCCACTGGGCTGGCACCTGGCACGACTGCCAGTTCACCCGGCTGCTGGAAAGCTGCTCCTGCTGGCCTCTCTATTTGGCTGCCTAGACCGTGCAGCCAGCCTTGCTGCCGTGTGGAGTTTTAAGGACCCCTTTCAACTAGTGATCGGTAATTAATTTTATGCTATTTTTTTTTATTGTCCAAATATTAAAAAATGATTGTGATGATATTATGACGGCAAATTTATATTAAGGGAATGGTAACTATATATGGTAACCAGGCTGGTTTTAAAAATTCCATCAACCAAATTTCACAACACGTAGTCCTGGGCCATAGAACCAAGCACCCTCTGTGTTAGCACTGCAAAATGCAGGCAATAAAATTTAGCACAAGAAAGTTAAGACACACTAAAATAATCAAAAAAATTACTAATATTAATTGTAATTCAGGAAAAGAAAAAGAAGTAGACGAGTCCAAACGTAGTCTAACTTTGGGCGAGCCGAGCGATCACGTTGCGGTGTCGGAGGCGATATTAAGATGGGAACGATGTAATTCTTGGCCTCAGAAGCGATCTTTCGCTTATGAACACTTTCTATCACAAAACACACTAGAACTTCTGGTGGATATGAAGCGGCAACTCGGGAGTAACCTGAATCAAATGGGATTTCTCCCTACCGCTGATGTGAGGTCTGCGTGGGAAAACAGAAATGCCGGAAACTTGAGTCTCTTCAAAGCAATCGTCGCTGCTGCTCTTTATCCTAATATAGCTTCAGTTAGGTATTTACTAGATTAATATAATAATAATAATTTAATTATGCACAGTGCATAATGTCTGTCTTGGCCAGCAGCAGCTCCAGCAGTCCACCATTGGTGGCAAGGCAGCCAGGCAATTGTGGATGGCCTGAAGGGTTGCAATAGGAGTCTTCTTATTGCGACCTAGACACTGCATCTCTGCTCTTCTCCAGTCGTAGCGGCTATCCGTTCCATTGGATAAAGAAGAGCGGGGACGAGAGGGTGCGCCTGTGTCTTCGCGAACACTTACGCACAATAAAATATCCTGCGCAACGGACTGTTGCTGGTTTCTACTAGATTAATATGATATGCTTATATATATAAGCTCTTTATTTTATCACCCCTAAAACATGGTGTCTTCTTTCTCAAAGAGAGTCCAACCAAGAAGTTACTCTTCACTTCTCTCGTCGCCGTCTTTCATTCATACATAAATTTATAGAAATTACTATTACAGAAGTACATTACTCTTATATTTTTTCTGTACACTGCATATTGTGTATAAGTAATAGTGTTAACATTCCTCTCTGTCTCTTTCTGTATACTCTAATCCTTCTCATGTCCCCTCTACTTAAAATATTATTGATTCATATTTACGTATTCAACATTTACACCGAATCTCATCATGCCAGTAAAGTCGCCAGGAATACTAACAGTAGTAAAATTTATGAATATTTTCGTGTACTTAGTATTAAACATGTTCGATATACTTTATCGTAAGCAGAATAGACGAATTGCTCTGTTTTAGATGGGTAATTCCAAAGAAACGACCACCATCAATTAAAGCATTCACACCTGAAGAGGGTAAAACATGTATACATCCCAGTAGCGTAATGGCGCCGCCTAAAAATCCAAGAACCTATAGTAAGATCCCATTGTGCAACAACCCAGGTGCCAACTGGCTAGTGTACTGGTTGAAACAGCGTTCCACCGATCTGTTCCTACTAGATGTAACATTGATTTATACACTACCTCTTCTCTTTTTTGGGGAATTTGTTTTTAGCGAAGGTGAGTATTTTAAAAACACCAGTTTAATCCAATATATTTCTTCTTAAGGTATATAACATTACAAAAGATTACTTATTTAGTAATACATTGCATCACATCCTCGGATGTTTTTCTTTTAGTTGAAGAAGAAAATACAGATGAATGTTACTTATCAATAAAGACAGTGAAGGTGCGATGTAAAAGAGAATCTGCTAATCTCCTATGCAAGCTGAGGTCGTTGTTAGATCTAGTTTTAGCTGCAAAGGTAACCTCGTCTGACCGTTCTACACATCACAATGAGTTTGAGGAAGAAGTTATTAAGTAAGTAGTTAGTGATAATCTTGACTTCGATTGTTTCACGATTGTTTTTAATATTGACTAATTTGATAATAAGATGTTAATAATCCACTGCATCACATTATGCTTATCACTTTGAAAAATTAGAGGTTAAGTCTAATTCAGTGATTCTAAACCTGTTTTT
>DWHU01001346.1:0-12897 GCA_018247975.1 Parides photinus | reverse complement strand
CATCATCATCATCATCATCATCAGCCTGGAAACGTCCACTGCTGAACATAGGCCTCCCCCAAAGATTTCCACATCGATCGATAGGTTCCCCCAAAGGCGTTTTGTAAAGCCATTTACAGTTATAGCACATGCTTTCAGAGACTATGATTCATCAAAAATATTATATACCGCTCCAGTGGTATAAAAAATAGTCACACTTTTAATTTCTGAAGCCTTTACATTTATGATCTTCGATTCGAAAGGCAAAATAACTGTTCTAATATCTGTCAACAACTTACTTGTATAAGGAGCTATCCTCCGAGTCGCTTTCGTAGACCGGCATGCATTTACCGAAAGCGAAATCTACAAAACAATTAAATGAAAGAAGTACTATGTTATTTACATACAATATTAAAAAGCGCTACGTAGCCATAACATTCTACGTACCGTCGTAGCACCATTCCTCTCCGGTTATACATAACGAGGCGCTGAATAGGCAACCTGTAGGAATATTAAAGTTTAATTGTATATATATTCGCTAATCAAAAAGCCGTTGCTGTTATAACTGCCGTTTTAACCTCGATTCCACAAAATTTTGTTTAAGGATTATTGTGTGATTTTATATGGCACCGTAGTTGTTCAAATACTGAGAAGAAGTTGGATCGATCCACGGTAATCATTTTTATTTGTATCTGTTACAATCATAAAGCAACTATGGTGACCGTTTACTTAGGTACTGCAGTGTAAGCGAATATTTTTGTTTTATAATTTGAAGAGCAATATCGATGAATATTATTTAAACATGTAAAGTAATGAACAGACGTCAGTGTCTTACCTATGTTACCTTCGGCACGCGAGGGCGCCAGCGCGTTTAGCACCGCCAGCGCCCACAGGGCCTGCCGCCATGAGAACCGGCTCATCACATCTGCACAGTTATTAAAACTTGTTAATTATTATCCTGTAAAATATTTGTAACATAACCAAACTTTTTATATCTAATGAAAATATTATAAATGAGAATATTTTTTAATAAATAACCTGTTTTTCCGAAAAACACTTAATAAATTAAAAATTTTTCACTATTGTAAATATAAATAAACTAAGATTAGCTTTGAATATTAATGCATCTTTTAACTATGACATGACAATCAAACATAATCACTTTTACTCTTATAAAAATAGACACATTAATAGTTCATTTACAAAAGGTGTTCGATTCTAAATATAGGTTTATTTTAATGATTATTCCTGCTTATAACTACAGTAAATTGTACTGCGATTAATATAGATTATGCTATCTAGAAACGATCTATAGATAGTTATGTATATGCGTGCCAGTGACGTAGGCATCCGTGCCCTTTATATCCCACGCATTCCGCGTTACCAAAATGATAACTTATTTATAATATCTACCAGACAAGAAATTAATAGAAGATTATTAAATAACGTTAAATTTTACTCACTGATAATTATAATATGACATAACAATAAAAAAAATCTGCGTTTATTATATAAATAGAACATATGAAAGCAAAGTGATATGATAAAAAACAACCTTTTAACGACAAATATTTGCATAAAGCAGTTTCTGAAACAAAGCGTTGATAAACAAACAGTACATGATAACACATCAATAATCGTATGGTAAGTATAGCGTAACAGGTACCAAGACAAAAATACTTGAATAATTTACTTTTGTAACTTATGTAGAATAGCATATGTTTAGAAAGGATGTTTAATGAATTTTCTAATTACAGTACGCACCGTTTAGAGTGTCCAATTAGTCCGGAACATAATCGCAGCAAGGTAGATCACTAAAGTCCGTATCGGTTAAGCACTGAGGCAGGCTGGGGCGCGTCGGTCGCGGAAGGATCCGCCGCCGCCAGCTGTATGCCGCCGAGGCGGGCCTGCGCACTCCGTCCGATCGATCTTGCGCCCGTCCATTCACATGCTGCCACTTCGCCGCCTACATAAAACGCGTATACAGCCGCTGTTATACTTCAATCATCATTAGATAACACGATATTTGTCGAACACCCAAAGCTTTCACGATCGCAGCTCGCAAATGGCTCGTACGAATCTACTGCACTTTACTTGCAGGACCAATCAACGGCCCGACTCGAATATTGTATTACATAAAATCATTATACATATGAGTATGGGGCAAAATGTTGTGAATATAGAGTAAAGATATATTTAATATACAGACAGGCACGCTCGTTAAACTCTGGAGCAGAGTGGCGCCCACACAGTAAGTTATCGCCAGTACAGCACCCTGCATGCTAATGACGTTTGCTCCGATAACGCTTCAGTTTAGCATTTATGTACATATTACCACTTTTTCGTAATTGTTCAACATAAAATTCATAGATAAACTGTTATACTGAACAATAGTAATAAGTTATACATTACGTTAAAACTATTACTGCTTTAATAGTCAAAGTTTGTCTTCGTCAAAATAGAATTTCTAGTATTTTAAATGTGCGACTGTAGTTTTAAAGAAATGAAAAGTTCCTTAATTTATGAAATGTATATAATTTTTTTTAATAATGAATTCCTTTAAAAGCGTTTTTCGTTTTATAAATCCTTAGCTCCTGAACTGGTAAAATCTTTATACAAAATCATTATGACGTCAAACAATTGAATTATAAAGGAGATAGAGAAAGGTTTAAAACGTAGGTGGATGTTTGTTTCAAAGAAACCCACGCAGTGTGCAGGGCAACGGAGATATAAATATCTTCGCAAGATCAATACATGTTCGCTTCCATATCTTGTATTAAGCTTTAAGCTTCGTTTACTATTGAATAAGTGCCACCAAAGATTGTATGTTTCGTTTATACCACAACTTTAAAATTTTTCTGTTCGTTTAATATCTTGACATAATTCGCACCGTACAAAAAACGTAATAAGTTCATACTTTATAAATATGTTGGATCGTGGTTAGGTTTTAAATTTTTAATAGTACTTTAAAAAAATGTGTATGTAAGAAGATGAACATGAATAGTAATCTCAGATGAATGAAATTAACGTTATAATAAAAATTTTAAACTTCTCTCGAGATTTATTATTTTCAATGTAGGTAATATATAATATTTATATAATCAGAATTTTTTCTTTTATGTTTCATTGTGATAGTACCGTTTTATACTTTTTTTTCTTGTCAGTATGTAATGTTTACTGGAATAGAATACTTCGTAATATGTTAGTTTTTTGCGAAGAGGTGTAGCACTGTGATGCATTTTATTAATACATGCGGCATCATTTTGTTGTAGAAATTATTATATAATTATAAATCGGTTAAGCTAAAACTTCGAAATATTAAAACAAAAATCATACTGTCGCTAGTGAACGCAATTAGATCCAGCGCTCGTTTTAAATCAAATTTACCGAACCAGCGTCGTCATAATGATCTGATTGAAGAAAAAATTTAAAAAGAAATTTTAAAATTCTTTAATTATCTGTGATATGCCGAGTGGTTACGAAACGCAGCCTCGTAATCGGGGGTCGCGGGTTCGAATCCCAGCGCCGCACCAATGAGATTTCGAGTTACATGCGCTTTAAGAAATTAAATATCACTGGTATTCCCAAGGAGGGTTAGCGTCAGGCAGGCGGCTGGTTGCAAAAGCCATTGCCAATACCCTAGCAGTGTGTTCAGCACAGATCAGGACATTGGCACACCGCGCCAACCCCAAAGAGTAATTGGGAAAAAGGGCGAGACTAAAAAAAAATTACCTAGGCACTTATAACCTAAAACAGAGTTAAACCGATTTTTGCCGAGCTGAAGCTTTTTCGTGAGGACACCACATTGTGCTAAGAACAACTTTCGTAGATGTGTAACATCCTCTAAATCGCATTGCGCTGCACAACGTAATTTTAAATGTTTGGAATAAAACAATAAATAGATAGTCGTTATTCATTTATTATCAAAATTATTATACATGTAGGTACTTTTCGCTGTAGTAACGTTCTATACATTTGTACAAGAACAGCTAATATGAACCTTAGTTACGAAAAATCAATGTAAAACAAACACAATTTTTTTATTGAAACGACTCTAAATTCGAAGAAAATATTTAATCTATAATTATTAATGGTAAAATCTATAATCTCCAACATACACAATACAAAAAATCAGGAGTGATTCTTATTTCAGAAACGCACCACAAAAAGATATTATTTAATTCAATGTCATATATTATTAAATATAAAACCAGAAATAATAATTTATTTTTTGTTCTCACAGATCATTTAATAAAATACAATCTTATTCAGGTCGATAAAGCAGGAATCATTCGAGACGTTAAATATAAAACAAACAAAATAAACGAAGGTTTTGTTTGGCAACATTATAAAGAATATTACATTACCTATCACGATATATATCTGTTGTTCTTTATTAGTTATTTTATAATGGACTTTACTTAATTTTTTAAGCTACCATTGTTATTGCTATAAGACTTATTCGTAATAAAACTTTATAAGTTTAATATGTATTATTGTCTTAAAACAAAGTACAAATCACTTGGAAGAAAAATAAGTTTAAAAAGCAAAAGTAATAAAAAAGTTAAGTATTATTTGGAGTAAAATTATTTTTATGTATTATAATATTGATATAATAAACGAAAAGTTAGTAAAGTACTTAACTAAGAGGTACTTTTGTGAGGCACCATATGAGGGCATAAATATTCGCTGTATTAAAATAAATAGGTGAAATCAAAAGAAAGAATTAATCGTCCGAATCGGTACGAATCTAAAATTAAAAAGGACAATCAATAATACCTTAAAATATACATATCTTTTTAACACGAATGTAACTATAAATGTATTGTGTGATAAAAATCACATCATAAATAATATTTTTAGTAACATCTAAAAACTAAATCAGTCATGTAAATAAGAGTGATTTAAAATTGTAATTGCGTCTTAAAGGTTTGTGATGAAATACAAAAAAAAAATGGCAAGATTAGAATGTCAAAGTAAACGAAAAAAATTTAATAGTAATATCCTCATCTAGTATATTAATTAAATATAAATACGGATAGTTTCACAAACCCTCCATTATACATATAGTATTACATTTAGTTATGAGAGTAATCGATATATTTTAAAGCAAAATAGTTGCCATTATGGATGGGCCGATATAAAAGTTAGATACAGAAATATAATTATAATTCCAGAATAACCATTTTTGATAATCAAAATTAGGTGCTTGGTTTATGTGTACAGTAGTGGACCATCACTGATTAAATTTAAGATGAAGTGATGTAAAGATAAAGTTATACAACACCACAAAACAGTACACACAAACTTCACCGATCCTTAACGAATTAATTGGATTCGTCCAATAATTTGTCTTTTATTGACTAGCTGTAGGCATTTCATTCTATTATCGTTTTTATTCTATTCTATTCTCCATCGAATCCACAACCATTTAATTAGTCAAAATTCACGCGCACTCAACAAATGTAACACGCCACTTCCGCACACTAAAAGTATATAGATTATCCAAAAAATGTTTAAATATGTGTCATAGCAAAATATTCGAGCGAAAATCTCATTATTAATATCGAGACAAAATACGATACATTTTTGTTAGCTTATATTCAATGTTGTGCATCATTTAATTACATGTGAATATTCTTAAACATCTACACTGAGTAAATATTCAGAAGTACGTATGTTTGTAGATAATAATAACTAATTTCTTGTTTTTATAAGTCGCAACAAAGTGTAAAATGTAGTACATAATACTGACAAACACACGCTAAATTATCTTCGTTAATAAATATAAACAACTAACATAGCAACCAGCAAAACACACTTCTCACAAAGTAAAGTAGACTAGTATCTATCTAATAGAGTATTTAACGTTACAATAATAACATTAATGTATTTCTTTAAGTTCGGATATGTAAATCAGAAATTTAGATCAAACAGAACTTCTATTTAATAGTAGCAGTAATAATAATTTGATTTATCTAACAAGCTGGCCAAGTGCGTTGGTAAATGTTTCGTGTCTACGAAAGCTATTGTTCGTCAAACACGTCAGATTTTACATTCCCTTGGAATTAAGCTTTGTGAGAATCAAACCTGTGTCACTTCGACACATCTCACGAACGTTTGTTTTTCCCAAATAATGTCAAATTGCTTTTGTTTTATTACTATTAAAAATCGTATGATACTATATGATATGAGAATTATTCACTTTAAATATATCTTAACATTAATTACAAGTTACATATGATGATAGATATTATGAAATGTTTTAAACATCGTATATTTTAGATAAACAATTGTCACAGCTGGAAGCTGTGATATTATGGCGATAGATTTACGAAATGTAACCACTTGTGGCCCTGGATTCGCAGTAGGTACGTGTGTTACAAGGCAAGCAGTTTGCCGGTACGCCAGCAGGTAGTCATGTTTTAAGTGAACTCGAGAAGTTATTATAAGTGATAGGGGTTAAGGAATGTTCTCTACCTATTTAGGTTTGGACGGGCACGGCGGCGCGGGTCTGTGCGGACGGGGCGTAGACTCTTCGTATACTTCGTCGTACAGGCAGGCGTTAGTGTACGTCGCCCGGCCTGGATATGTATCTGCACCCTCGCCGATCTCGCTGTAGACGTTACTCGACGTTTCAGCGACTTCGTCATAACCACCGCCGGCCCTTGAACCGTTTTGGCTGAACCCGTAACTGTCGGCGTACGCGTGCAAATCAAAATCAACATTCTGATATTTCAAAGCGGTGTAATTCTTTGAGTTCTCTAAAGAATCGCTGAAATTCTTTAACTTCTCCCCCTCTTCATGCTTAGGTACATATATGTTTTTCTCATAATGGTTCTCTTTCGCCGTCTCTGTCGGTTTCGTGTAATAATCTTTAGTTTCTAATACGTACTGTTGTTGCGGGAGACTAGAGTCGTAATTATTATAAATCGAGAATTCTTTATATTTATTCTCATTATTAGTGTTTATTGCAGGGTATTTATACGACGTCGAAGGGGTGCTGCTGTAAATGTCGCTGTTCGCGTATACACTTTCGCTATTCGTATTCTTCGACCTAAGGTTAAGTGATTCCGATATTCTGTCGTCCAGCGACATTTGTGCTACAGATGCAGCAACTTCTCTATTAATATCGTTTATCGAATAGTCGTTTGGGTGCGTACTCATGTTTGTATTGTTCATCAGAGCGCCGTATGGAGTATTATTGTGATTTGAATAACTATTTCTACACAACGTAGATAAGTTGTTCGATACTTGTGCAGTATCAACATTTACTTGTTGTGCGTAATTGTTCGAGTATATTTGAGATTCGTTATTACTGAGTGCATAAGAGTCGTTTAACTTTTGAACATCATAATTCGGCCTTCTTTTCTGAACGTCTTGATGAGATGCCCAATTTTCAATGGTTTCGAACGGGTCTGAATTTCCACCGAAAGTCTGGTTACTATGTGTTGATATGTTAATATTGTCTAATGATTTAGCACCAAACAAATTAGGATAATTTGGAGACGTTGAATATGTCGGTAGACTTTCAATACTCGGTTGTCCCCAATCAGTTTCAGGACCTGAAAAAATTGTGTAATTGACATTTTGACACTTTCATTAAAAAATCCAAGTATATAGATACTGTTTCAGATAAATACCAATTTCAGGAACGTCTATCGGCGCATCGAGGATAGACACGGCGCTGTCACTTAAAGGCTTTTTGTTAGCCGAGTTAACTGAGGGTGGCAGATCCAAGTCTATCAATAAGTCTTCCCGTACTGCCAAACATAAATAAAATAATACTTAAAAAACGTAACAATAATGTAATATTGTACCATATTAAGTAGTTTATTTAAATGACTATAATAATTTTTATATTTATTATTTAGTAAGTAGTAGTAGTTCGTTGTTTATTCAACGAAGCGACAAGGCGTTCATCTGATGATAAAGGACACGCCTGTCCATTCTGCACTGTCCTCTAGACATAAGATGTCTAGTCTCCTTATACCGGTAATTTCACTAGCTACAACACCCTTCACATCGGAACAGTACTGTTTCGAGGCAGAGATATAACTATGGTGGTATCTACCTAGACGGTCTCCGCTAATAGAGATCTACTACGTTATGTCTGGCAGCATAATTAGCACAAGTAATCTGTTGAAAAATCTTAATCTGTTGTAGATGTATAATGTGTTAACTTGAAAAGTAATATGTCCACCTAAAACTTGCACTTATTGGAATTGTACAACGCACTTCAAATTACACTAATGATTGCTTGTTATCATATTTTTTATTGTATTTAACAAACGTTTGGCAGCTGAAATAGGAGCGGCGATCGCACTGGTTTAGGTGGGATCTGTCAGAAGGGTATAAGAATATCACCTTGATTCAAGCTTTTGGATTGGTTATCTCTGGCCGCCCTGGCGACCCTCAGCGTATCGAGGGCAGCCGCTCGGTCGTTCACCAACTTGTTGTAATTGAAATGTTTACTACCCGAGTTGCCGGCGCGCGTCGTAGTCGGCTGAGTGGACTCTATGGTGCGGCGTTTACGTAACACTACGGCAGAATCATCCGAAGCGCCGTGTACAGGCGACGACGAGTTTAATGGAGCTGTAAAATATTAAATAATCTTTATTATCCTTAAAATCATTCAATGATTATTTAGAGTCGTCAGTCGGCAATGATTCTAACGAGGCTTCCAAAAGGCAACGTGACTGAGTAGAAGCCTCAAGAGACTCAGTCCGGCTTTTTAAAAATTAAATCTTTCTATCTAATAGATAGTTTTTTTTTAATGAACACTTATTTATCTAAAGGAGCAATTCATCTCACTACTAAGCAGTTTTGTCAATAAAAAATCATAAATACTGTACTGACTATTTAGTATAAATTACGTTTACCAATCCTCTAAAATTTGTTTATAAATGAATTAGCCACATTACTTGGCAATGTTTTTTAAATACTAATACGATTTCCGGCAAATGAATTATTAATTTTGTGCAGTCTGTAGTTGGACAAAACAAGTTAATCTTTCTTAAGTTTAAATCATGTTGATCAGTTATTTTACTGAACTTTCTTTATGCTTTTGGGTATAATAAGTTTTCATAAATGTATTGTGAATACATGAGAAAGACGTCAATTAATATTCTCGCTATTGCTTTAAGTGGAGACGCGGGTTTGAGTCCTTGCAGAAACAAAATGAGTGATTTTAGACAAATTTAGGCGGGAAATAAATTCACAAAGTATTTCCTTGATTTGATGCTGTTCGGCTACAGAACTAGTACATAGACAAAACATAAACAGTCCACATAATGTTCCCACTGCAGGGACTTAGGGCCTTCTCTCAGAAACAGAGTGTTTTGGCCTTAATCCACCATGCTGACCAAGTGCAGGTTGGCGGATAAAGACAGTGATATTTAATTTCTTAAAGCGCACATAACTCAGAAAAGTCATTGGTGCGCGCCGGAATCTATCCCGCGACCTCCGAATCGGAGGCCGAGGTCCCAAACCACTCGGCTATCACGTCTTCAACCTGTGCTTTATATACATTAAATTAACATTTTTATAACAAATCTTGGTTTGTTTGTGGAAATTTTTATTTACCGAACCTACAGCTATTACTGTAAAAAAGTTTAAAACATGTTAGAGTCAGATTAATAGTTAGCATTGCCCAGAGCACTGAACTATACACATGATCATTGAAACGACAAATAATTATCTGATGATTATAAACATTGATATGTTCTGTTCGTCTAAAGGACTTTAAATTTTAATATAATATTCACTTTACCACAGTAGAACAAGCTGTAAATAGACTTGGAAACTATTTTGTCACCTAATAATATAAAATACCAAATGTTGCCCTTTGCTGATAAGATGTCTGGCATTACTATCAGTAAATATGTGATGGGATTATCTACACCTCGCGGATATCCTTTATTTATACAAAGAGATATGATAATAGCTAAAACCTAGACACAGAAACTTATCATAAACCATTATTTGTTCAAAAGGTGTTTCTTTCAAAGAAATACGGCAATGTAAACCTTTAAATATTTGTACCTACAAAAAGTAAAATTTTTAGTTGCAAACATTGTTAATTAATATTAAATAAGTTAAGATACATTGCAAGTGGCAATAGGATTTTTTTCGAAGTTAAAATTAATAATTTATAATAATTTCCTACATTTTAATTAAAAAAAAAATATATACATTCTCTTTGATATTTTAATGATGTCACAACAAAATGTCAAAAACGTGACAAACGTGTCAAACATGGACGCGCGGACCCGACGGACGGACGAAAAAATCGCTAAAAAGCGAGATATTTTAGTATTTTAATTGTTAATAAAGTAGTGAATAAAATTATTTTCATCTTCTTTTGAATTGATACTGAAGAATTCTAACTATAAAGACGTCATTAAAAAGTATACAGCATACAAAATGTAGGCAACGTAGCCAAACCTTAACCTAGACCTAGCCTGTTAGCGTAAGTTCAACACGCAAGGTTTTCTCATATACTTATGTACATGGTTATTATTAAATTATATACGGTAGTGATAAACATCTCGATTACTCATTGATTAGCTATAGTCAAGGCGTCGAGTATGGTGACTGCTACTACGTATAAATTTACAATATACATATATTTCGTTACATTCTTTTCTCTGTTTTTTATTTATTTAGGCCCATCAACAGGGATTACAATACCGTCATAAGTCACATAAATACACAAATAATATGTTACTTGTTACTTGCGAACGTAGTAATGGATGCATTAATAAATATGGGCTACATGTAAATATTGTTATGTTCCCATTGCATCTCTCATTACAGATATACGTGAATGGCATAAATATTAAAAAAGTAAACAGATTAAACTACACAAATAATTAATAGTAAAAATATACAAAATCAAAATAATCATCACAAGCATAAACACAATCTATTATATTATCACTTAAGTTGGGATATATCATTAAAGATAAACTTTTGTCTGTATCCGCCGTTATTTTGTGATCTTAAATCTTAATATTTATAAATTAAGTGTCACGGTGTTTGTCTGCGATGGACTCGCTAAACTACTAAACCAATTTTAATAAAATTTGCAAACCGTGTGGAGTTTGATACAACTTGACAGATAGGATAACTTATATCTCAATTTATAGTAGCAATGTTATTTTATTGCAAATTATTTAATGTCTGATAGTCACAATTATCTATCAGTTCCGAACGACTCCAACAAGATGAGAGTATTCAATAGACGGCGCTGTATTAAATGTATCTACGTTTGATATTAGCACAATTTAATATCATAACCACCGCGTGTTGTTGAAGCTAAAGTATAAGTTACATTTATATTGTAGTAAACGCAATATATTAAAATGTAATGTTCTCACTTTAAAAAAATGTTGCTGTTTGCTTAGCCGAGCATGTTTTACTCAGACTGAAGTGTAAATTAAATTTAAAATTATGAAGGTCACAATGTACGTTTACAAATGGCATATAGATAAAAAAAGCATGATGGTGGCCCATGACTGATATTCTTCTAACTCTCTTCTTAAATAGTTTACTACAACGTGATATAACAAAAACTAGGCACAGCAACACGTGGCCGGGGCTGCTAGTTTACTAATAAACTTTACGTAATCACAAAGTATAGCAGTTAAAGTAATATGATGTGTATGATTTATTTACACTAAAACGATTGCAATTGGCATAAGACGTGAAAAAAAAAACTTTATGGGTCAGATGTAACGTAACATTGAGTTATAAACAATATGTAACGGCGCAACAAGCTGTCCATTTAAGTCGATAGCGGCCGAGCTCTGCATAATAAAGAGCGGGGAATTACGTTCATACGATATATTACTGATTGTTATAAGTAAATAAATAACGCAACAATCCGAGAAGTCGATAACTAAATTACAATTTTTTATTCATTTAACCTAAAGTAATGCTTAATAAATTATCTATTTTTATGCACTAATGCAATGGTTTCCAATCTGTGGGGTGCAACCCCCCGCCCCTCCAGGAAGGAGCGAGGCGTTTACGGGTACAAATGGTAAAACATCCATCAATACTTTTTGCTGGAACGAAAATGTTTATTTTTTATGTAAATTTTTACATAACATTGTATATTATTTTTAGCGCATTAAATAAAGTATAATATCAGTTGAATATTAATATAATTAGATTGTTAAAAAAAATAAGGAAGCTGCAACAATTTTTTTTTAAAGAGGGGCGCAGGTACTAAATGGTTGGAAGTCACTGCACTAATTCACCCATCGACGGTTTTCTAAGTTCATAAACGTAAAGTAGACCTAGATCGCATGTGAACGAATGAAATACAAATATTTGATCGATGTCTGTTTACACAGTAAACGAGATTATTTATCTACATCTGTCGCAATTACAAGACGTCCTAGATAATCTCTGAACAGTGCTTGTTTTCGATCAGAAAAATCACTGAGAGATGTGCGAGTAATCGCCCGTCGTCTTCGCATCCTCACTTACAAGTCCAAGTCCAGTGACATAATTACTAGAGCTACACACTCGATGTACGCTGAATCGTTCACCGTTGCTAATTCTTCGTTACGCATATAGGGCCGGTCTCCTCTTGACAAAATATATATAAAAGTAATCAAATGCAAAAACATTTGAGGTATGTATTTGTATAAGATTTAGTTTAAAAAAATCTTGAACTAAAAATTCTTCAATATCACCAATTACAGTTAGTCAATAGGTATTGTTTAAATTAATAGTTTTCATTAATTCAAGCCGTGATAGCCTTAGTGGTTTGGGACCTCGGCCTCCGATTCGGAGGTCGCGGGATCAAATCCGGCGCGCACCGATGACCTTTCTGAGTTATGTGCGCTTTAAGAAATTAAATATCACTGTCTTTATCCGCCAACCCGCACTTGGCCAGCGTGGTGG
>DWHU01001345.1:0-12904 GCA_018247975.1 Parides photinus | reverse complement strand
GAATAAATGTTACGTATAAAAAAAAAATCGTGCTTTTCTTTATAACAATATTTATGGCAAGACTAAGTATATACCTCGTAAATTGCCTACAGGATTGTTAAAGACTGTTTTATTTTTTCAATGTAGTAAATATCCTGTATGTATTTTTTATAACTGTTCATAAAAAGTAAACAAATAATTGAATAAGTTATTCACATTATAAATGTACTTGACGAACTGTGGTATTAACTGAGTGATTTGTATTCAGGAAAGTATACATGTTAGTTAAATTCTTTTCTTAAATATTTAAATGACGATTCACCTATTATTGCGTATGTTCAAATTTGTGCATATATGTTTTATAAATAGATAGAGCCTAAGGAAAGGGCTATACAAGAGTTGAAAACGCAAATCGATGATATGGAAAATGAAGAACTGAAGTTATTAAATATAAAACATGACCTTGGTAGGCTGATTAATGTTATACAACACTGGACCTTTAATTGTAGATTGTAGTTAGATACTGATAAAAAGTTACAGCTGCTAAAATATCAATTATTGTTACACACAGATAGAACCTTTAGAACGCGAAATCAAAGAAAAAAAAGTCCGAACTCTCGAGCTAGAAGTTTCGCTTGAAAATCTGCTAAAGCAAAAAGCCTATCGCGGTAACAGACTCACCAGTTCCTTACACAGTTGTAATTTTTTACACAATTGACTTAGTATGTTGATGTCAATTTAATTTATGTAGTACCGTTAACATTCGCAAGCTAATGTTATTTATTAACTTACCGAGTATTCATGAACACCTTACATAGTGTTAATTATTCACTATTAGATTATATTGCACCTGTGACATTTTTGCAATACTTTATACATATCAAGTACAAGGTAGTGTTTTTAAATTCTTGGAATGGGGGACATGACATGAAAATAAAAAAAATATTATTTTTATTTACTGCACTATAAGATATTTTTTTTTCAGCCGTCTATATGTCCCAACTACAGGGACACTGCCTTCTCTCATAATGAGAGAGTATTTGGCCTTAATCCACCACGCTATCCCAGTGCGGGTTGGCGGATAAAGCCAGTGATATTTAATTTCTTAAAGCGCACTTAACTCTGAAAAGTCATCGGTGCGAGCCGGATTCGATCCCGCGACCTTCGAATCGGAGGCAGAGGTGCCAAACCATTCGGCTATCACGGCCTCGCACTATAATATATTGGCATACAACATTTTTATGACCTCTCTTAAAGTTTATTTCTATCCTATAAAAAAAATTCTCTGTCTGAAAAATTCGCCGAAGCTGTCGCCTCCTTTTTTCATTATAGGAAAAAATTATAATCATAGAGATTAGGGCTAATCTGGACTTGATTCAAAACATCGAAGCCCACCAAGGTGGCTGCTCAAAAAGCTGGCCAACGATTCGCGGTTCCTATAAACGAAGGCGTACAAAAGTAGCTAAACTTTCGACAGTATTTTCCCGTCTTTTTCTTAAATACTTTATTTTATTATTGAAACGTCGCATTCTCCCGTTACTTTTCACTTTTTACTCCTGTTATTAAAAGAAACAACGAAATCGTTTATTTGAGGAAAAAGGTAAACATTTTTACAAATAGTTTTATTTTGACATCCCAAATAGTATTATGTTGCTAGATCGACGACAGTTCAAAGGCTAATGATCCATTTAAAACCTAGTGTTTATACTAATTATCAGTCACTGAAAATGTTACTGCACAAACAATCATGACCATTCCTTTGCAACCCACTCATTCCGCGACCTTAAAAACGCTCCCTCGAAAGTTAATTAGCTTATCAAATCTTTCATTGTGGATTGTTTTACCAATGTCCACTAATTTTGTTTTACAGAACTTAAAATTAATCAACTGAACGAGAAATTAGATTCCGCAAAAAAAGATTTTTTTGCCGAAACGAACAGAAACTTGACTTTAAAAAACACCTTGAAAAAAATTAAAATTGACCTGCACAACATGTCTGCGAATCTTCAAGATCCATCGAAACTTAAAACTAATGTTAAGGTAAATAACAAAAGCCTTAGAAACCACGATGTTATTATCTGTTATTAGCTATCATTAACTTTTTTATACTTTATTTTTATTTACAATCCTATCATTATGATGATAGCTGGCATATGTGAAATTAATGGTTGCTTTAGGAGCTCCGATAATTAATAATGTTATACGTATAAAAAGAGAAAGAAAAATCTTGAGAAAAACTTTCACAGTTCTGTATTGCTTGTATATATTAGGAACCGCCTCTTCGTTGTGCATTGCGGGTTGAGGTTGATTGCAGATAGATTGCAACGAAACACACTTTTGACCAGTGAGAGCTTCGCTTCGCTCAGCTTAATTGATTTTTATATATAACGAGAAACTGCTGTCAAGGATATTTTATGGTTAATGAAAATAACTATAACTTTTAGACGGTTACTTTAATAAAATATTTCCTGATGAAATAAATTTATACTTTTTCGTCAGATGTTATTTCACAAATACTTGGAGGACGAAGACTTCATTCGTGGGCGTGTGGCTGAGGATGAAGCGATACGCGAATTCAACCGGCAGCGGGATCATCTTGAAAAACAAATCGGCGCGCTTAAGGAGCAATTGGCTAAGTCCTTAGGAGGCTCAAAGAGCGATATTAATAAAATAATGGATGTAAATGTTTTTATATCTGTCATTTGTTAATCCTCTACCCCAAAAATCTGCGATTGGTTACCAGCGTGAATTTAAGTCTCCGTATCCGCTTTTAGGATATGGAGCTTCCGAGCGTGCTTATTTTGAATACCAAACAAACCTGTTATACTGTTTTAATATAAAAAATAAACCTTTTGTTAACATAATACTTCATAATTTGAATTGGAATAAAATTACATTCATAACATGTTTTGGTAAAAGTAGAAAAAAACTACAAAATTTTAATACCCGACCGGGGTTTTTCATATTTACCGACAATGTTATGGAACTGTATTTATGTAAAAATACTTTTATTTAATTTACATTGACCTAAACCTATGTTTTGAAATTACTTAATACATAATTGTTTTTTTTTTAAGGAAAACTGCACCTTGCTTACTGAGATCAACAACTTGAGAATTGAATTGAAATCTACTCGAACACGATGTTTTCAAATGGAATCTATTCTTGGTCTTTCGGCGCGCTACATCCCGCCTGCAACAGCACGGGCTAAGCTCAAAAAAGTCACAGAAGATAGGGAAAAACTTGAAGATAAGTTTAAACAGAAGATTGAGGTCAGTCAAAAGTATAATCCACTATAAGTAGCTTTCTTTACAATTTTAGGTAATTTAACAAAATATTACTTAATGTAGTATTTAAGGTTCCATAGTTATTACATACACGTACGCGTAAAATTAGAATTATGAGGCCATAGATATAATTTTAGGGTTTGTTATGTAGACTAAATTTAAATACGTTATACGTTAAATATTTTAAAATTAATTAATTATATAAATATTAAGTTGTCTGGATTTAATGGCTTGAATAACATATAACTTTGCAGAAAGATAAACATATTTTTATTGCAGGATTTTGGCAATCCACAATAAAAGTAGTGTTTTTATAATATTGTTTATCAAGTCCCAAATGTTGTTGGCGAAAATCATGATCATATTTTTTGTATTGCTTGAGATATTTACACTAAAGAAAATATCAAATATTCTGTATCATTCTCCAGGAGAGAGAAGAAATAATTGTGGCACTCAAAGACGAAAACGAGCGTTTACACGCAAAGTTCCAGTGTACAGCGGATACGGATCCCGATGAACATACCCTCCTTGGCTTTAAAGATTAATTTGTAATATGTATGGGGCAGTTTTTTTAATAAAGAAAAATTATGCACTTTTTTCTCATTGTTTTATTAAACAAAGAAAATATTAGATACAGCACATTGAAAATAAAAGACCGCATTTAAATATTTAAATGTAAGTTAAATGCAAAGAATGATCTGGTGAATAAACGAGAAAAACTAAATGAATAATTTAACTTTAAAATATAATACATAAAACGCTTTTGCTGTCTTAGATGTATTTATTTGAGAGAGACCAACCCTTTAAACATAGATTTGATAATAAAAACCATCACCTAATCAATATATTACACACAACCATTCATACTCCCAATTAAGCAGAGGAAATTTAAACGTTATTGGTATATTTAACTACTCTAACCTATTTTTTTAACAAAATTAGAGAATAAAAGGTAAAATTGCTTTGCGTCCTCTAGGGTACTCAGGAAATTCTTTTCTGTAATTACGATGTTTGTTGAGGGCCCAAACGGTCATTTGGTACATACCGACGACAGCAAATATTCCAACTGTAACGTAATATAATATACAATTAGCAAAACTAAAAATAAAAAAATATATCTATTAAATGTACGAGGCGCAGTGGCTCTCAGTCTGGCTTGTAACACAGTATAATGGTAAATGTATGATTAGATTCCAGTGTCACTTTTTAGGTTAGTTTGGTGGTAATCTTTTTGGACCTGTCTGATTATCTGCCATTCTTATATTGTGAATTCGCCAACATAATATTCATGTATTAACATAACAGTAGAGTATTCTGACCAGTCGCTTTACACCTTTTGAGACCTCATTGTTGCTAAACAATGTTTCATGTTAAATGTTAATCTATTGTTAAAAGATTTAATGTGTGATTCTATACATAATAATGTACTTTTTTTTTACAACCCACTGAATGTTCACTCTGTTGGGACTCGGGGCCTTCTCTCTTAATGGACAGTTTTGGCCCATAATCCACCACACTGGCCAACTGCGGGTTGGCGGATAAAGCCAGTGATATTTTGATATCTTAAAGTGCACATAACTCAGATAAGTCATCGGTGCGCGCCGGATTCGATCCCGCAACCTCCGGAGGCCGTGGCCGAGGTCCGAAACCACAAGACTATCACGGCTTAATTAATAAAAAATAATGTATATTTTGTCTCAATCTCAACATAGCACAATGTAGTATTTTGGTTATCATCACTTATATATTCAGTACGAATTATAGTGTAGATATTTTCACAGCAAGAATTATAAGACATTTATTAATTATTCATACATTTATACATTAGGTTACCATAAAATCGGGCAGCAAATATTAATCCAGCCACAGAGAGACAATAACCTAAATGGTATAGACAAAGATATGTACTAATAATTTAGTTACATAACTGTTTAACAATATTAAATGTTCAAAGAAACCAGTTATGATGGATATTTAAAACAATAACTTTTTTCTTATAACATTGATTAACTAAGAATATATAGTTTATATACTTATCATAATATTGTGTTACAATAACGCTATTGCCAATAATTTATAAATTGATACATTAATTTAAATGTTAATAACTGTTAAGTTTAAATGCATGCATGACATACATGATAGTGATAAGGAATTATACCACAAATTTTATTGTTGATATTGATTACCAAGTGTTTATAAATATTTATTTCTATTCCTTTTAATGTAGTATTAAGTTTAAAACTATGTAAAAAAACTTTATAATTTTTTATTACCATTGTTAAAAAATTTAAAGTAATATGATGAACAAAAAATTTTAATTTTTTCAGAATTTCTCTAAACAAAATTATAGATATCTTAAAATCTTATTAACTATAACATTTACCTGGAGCACATTTCGTTAGAATGGTGAAGAAGATCCATGAACCAAATTCATATGTATAATTGGGACAAGAGACAAAATTTAAAAGAAGTGAGAATGGATTTCCATCAGGTACAGGGACACGTCTCACTTTTGTGCCAGGTGGACGCAGGTTTTTTAACAGTAAATGAATACTCAAATTACCCAATTCACATAACTGAAACAAAAAAGATATAATTACAAACCTAATTAATATCCAACTAGCGTCAGAGTCAAATGGACTTTGATACTCATAAGGTCAAGTATAATGCACTGTATTAGAATTCATTATACTACTGTGTTAGTAAAATAAAGTATTCTGATGACAATTTTAAGTTAATAACAAAAACTTTAAAAAGTTAAAGTTAAAAAGCAACAATGTGTATCAAAAGTTAAGGAATCTTATTAGTTATAAATATTTATGACAAGTTTGATTTAAGCTTTTTGAATGATTAAAATTTTTGAGTATGGGTTCTAATATAAAAATTTGTTAATATATAACACAAAAGTATAATACAAAAGGAACTCACAACAAATCCTGCAACACCAACAAATACGCAAGTGCTACATGGTGCAGTATAGAGTGGATGATTTACATGATATGCTATGTAGAGTGCAAACAACCAATAATATGCACAGTTTTTGAATAAGTTACGAATTGGCATGGTCCCATGTGAGAAACGATGCACAAAGAGAGTCTCCAGCAATCTTTTAATGTAATGGATAGACCAGCAAACAGCAGCAATGCTAAAACATTAACACTATGAAATAGTGGGCTTATTCTGATAAAATATTATTCATAGCAATCTAAGACTACTTATAAAAGATTTTAACTTAGTACAATCAATAATTAAAAAAGGATGAGTAGAAAGGATGAGAAGGAGGAGGAAGGAATACCCGAGATACAATTGCCTTGCAATTGTATCTGGGGTACTCTTTTGATACATCTGATTTCTTAATCAGCATTGGATTTAGGAAGACATACAAAAGTATGACTACAAGTAATGATTATTTTGTTAGACAACACTTTCTCTATTTTATAAGAAAGGACTTATATTAAATTACCTATAGAGCCCATGACAACAGTAATATAATATTGAAGTAAATGACATTTTAAATACAAAATAAATTTACTTAGTAACAGTTCCTGGTGATGATGTTTGTTCTCCATACAAGATCCAGGGCTTTTGATAAACCCATAGGTAAACAAATAATGGACCAGCGTATTCAGCTAGAAACACATTTTTATAAGACACCTGTGGCCCAAGGTCAGAGACATAGAGCTTTGCCCCATCTTGAATGCCGATAGATTTTAAAGATGTTTCCTCTTTTAAGGATTTCCCTTTAGCTTCAGATTTAATAGATTGTCTTTCGGGATAGAGTGACTTCTTTAAGTTTTGAAATATTTTCTCTTTTACTGTCTTCACTGTCGCATCCTCATTTAATGTGATTTTTCCTAGAGACTTTGCCCCGCCCGTAGTCAATATTTCAATCTAAAGAACAAAATGTTGCGATACGGTGTGTTGCATAAATAAATGTAAATGTTAAAATATATTTAAAAATTCTTACCTCCATCGTTCTGATATTTCTTTAGCCTATGTACACCTATTCAGACTTCGCAAAGTTCTCTGTCACGTTTTATAAAATTAATATTAACCATAGGTAATTTACCTATGAATAAATTTTTATTTGTTCTTATATGCAACTCGAACTTTGAACGAAACCAATAACCTTCTTTAGACTAATTTCATATTCCTTTATTTGGCCTGTTTCTTATAATCTATCGATGTTCGAAATCGATATCTCTGTGCTGTAATATTTAACAAAATAATCGGAATAGTTCACGGTTGCAAAATTTTCTATACATTATAAAGGTTTTTTATTTTTAATTTTTTTTTTATTATTTTTGTAATGAACGAAATAGTAAATCAGCAAGTAATTACTCAATCCGTATCCCAATCCAATGTGGTTCCTGGGTTATAAATTAGCACCAACCCATTACCCTTCAGTAGGTGTCGCAAAAGGCGACTAATGAACTCTTTCGTGACGAGTGGGCAGCAGAGCTCTCAAGACCTTAAATATACCATCATGCTGCGGTGTTTAAAGTAGCGAAACCACCACACTTCTATCTTCTCTCATGCAAGTCGTTATACAACGACCACAACCACTTTGTCGAGAGAGAAATTGCTAAGTAGAAGTAGAATTACTCAATGTAATAAATTTGAACGTGTTTTATTTGACCAAATTAGTTCATGTTAAAGGATGCGAATCTGATAATATTACTATAAAATGAAACACTTCATAAAAACGTTAATCTAATTTTTTTCTACACACGTTTTAAAAAAAATTAGGTATCGATCATTAGCATTATAAACATTTTAGCTTTGAAGTGTAGCAAATTGCAAAAATAATATGGAAAAAATAAGCGTAAATTAATATTCTGGTTGGTAAAATTGACAATCTATATAATTTTCAATTAAAATTGTAAGTTTCTAATAAATCTGAACGCATCATATAAAGATAAAGAAAATTTTTTGAATGCACAGATTTCATTTGGTTGGTAGCGAAACATTTGTGATTTATATATGTTGCTACTTTCATCTAAATGTATAGATATCTTGTTTTTGTGTGTGCATGCAGTGTTATTCGATCTATGTGTTTTGTGAATCTGTTGTATATACAGTATTCGTATATGTGATTAAATGGCGATTCGTGGTTAGATTGGTATTTCACAAGAATATCGCTCTGCACAAGTGATTTTATAAAAAGAGTGTTAATACGTCTAAAAATCTAAAATGCGTTCAGTAGTAGAAATAGGGGCCAGTGTACCCGCGTTTTTGGGAAAACTATGGAAATTAGTTAATGATTCGGAAACGAATCACTTGATATCATGGAGTCCAGTGAGTATTTAATTTTGATTTTAAATAAATATTTCAAATCGCTTATTACACTGTAACATGTTCGGTCGATAACAAGTATATACAATATACTTTATTTTATA
Organism: Parides photinus; assembly: GCA_018247975.1. Classification (NCBI taxonomy): domain Eukaryota; kingdom Metazoa; phylum Arthropoda; class Insecta; order Lepidoptera; family Papilionidae; genus Parides; species Parides photinus. The sequence continues at coordinate 4,236 of DWHU01001345.1, read as the reverse complement.
TAAAGTAACTACGAAACAACCTATAAATTGTACATAACGCAGCTGATTGTCGAATATGAAATAATAAATAAATAGTTAAGTCACGTTTTCTAACACGCAATTTCCAAGTTCAACAATATATATAGACTTTTTTTATTAGTTCTTTGATCTAAATTATTATTACTAACTAAACTAATTTGAATTTTATTATAATAATTGATCGCCTATTATACAGTACGTGAAAAGCAAAGTCGAGTGTTCATGTTAAATATAAAATTTCATTTCACCTTTAAAAACAAATTTATGTATAAAAAAATGTTTTTATAATTTATTTTTGTTTTTTAAAAAAGAAACTTCAAAATTTTTATAATTCTCCTACTGAACCAAATAATATTTTGTTTTAAAAATAACCTTGTTTATGTCACTCAATATAAATAAAATCATGTTTGTCAATATAAGTTATTTAGTAAATTTATTGGTGTTGAAATTTTTTTTCAGAGTGGAAAAACGTTTGTTATAAAAAACCAAGCCGATTTTGCAAGGGAATTACTACCTTTGTACTACAAACACAATAATATGGCTAGCTTTATTAGGCAGTTAAACATGTATGGTTTTCATAAAATTACTTCAGTGGAAAATGGTGGATTAAGATATGAAAAAGATGAAATTGAATTTTCTCATCCTTGTTTCATGAGAGGGCATGCATATTTATTAGAACATATCAAGAGAAAGATTGCTAATCCCAAATCCATTGTAGCTAGTAATGAAAGTGGAGATAAAATTTTACTTAAACCTGGGCTTATGAATAAAGTTTTAGCAGATGTTAAACAAATGAAAGGTAAACAAGAAAGTCTTGATGCCAAATTCAGTGCAATGAAACAAGAAAATGAAGCTCTCTGGCGTGAAGTTGCAATTCTCAGGCAAAAGCATATCAAACAACAGCAAATTGTCAATAATGTATGTCATCTGTTATTTATTTATAACCGCTACTACTATATTGTTTATAAAGTCCTGTTTTTTATTTGAATTATTTATTAATAATTATCATTTCAGCTTATACAATTTTTGATGTCCTTGGTACAAACACCCAGGGCTTCAAATACCAATGGTGTTAATGTAGGTGTAAAGAGACCATACCAATTGATGATCAACAATGCGGCACATGTTTCTCAAAGTGATGGATCTTACTCAAGTAAAGCTAAAAATTTAAAACTTGATAAAGACTTTTCTTTAGAAGATATTAATGAAGATAATTTGGTTAGTTTCTTTTTTCTTCTTTAACATGTTATGTTTGATTATTCATTTCTATTATAGGCTAGAAATAAAGAAAAAATTAAAGAAAATCCAATCTTTTATGTAATAAAAATAGTGTGTGAATGTATGTATGTGTATGAATGTGTGTATGTGTGAATATATACATGTTAAAATCTCTTTTCTAAGGTTATATTATCAAGAATAAAAGCATGATTTTTTAAATTAAATATTTTAATTCTTCTTCTGTTTTAATTATTTTAGGAGGATGGGCCAACAATACATGAATTAGCACATGATGACCTATTGCATAATGAAGTCTCACAAGATTCTCTTGATCCTTCAAGTTTTGTGACTGTAAATCTTAGTGGAACTCCTAACATTTATTTGACTCCAAATGTTATTGATCCTTCTTCAACACAATATCATGTCACAATGGAAGACGGAGAAGATCAGGAGACTGGTAATTTCCGTTAATTGCAATTGTTATTGTTAAAAGTTACAAGTAGTTTATTATTGTGTATCAGCGAAATTAAAACCTTTTAAATAATTTATTTTGTTTGAAAGAAATTTATAAGGATCTTTATTCCAATGGACTTTTGATTTAATTAATTTTCACTGTAAATTGTAATGTATGCTTATGTGAGCTTGATATGACATTCTTTTAAGATACCAAATGTATGTAAAGAAATCTTTCTGCTTTCAGATGGAAAAAAAACTAATCGCCGGACTAGAGTTGGGAAAATGCAAAAAACAACAGTAAATTCTCTGCCTGTTATTACATCACCCTCTCCTACAATGCCTTCACCTACTTCACCAGCACCTCAGAACATTATTGGACAACCAGTAAATGATATTATTACCATAACCGCACCTAGCACATCAAAATCAAAGGATAAGAATGGTGCAAATAAACATATCACATCAAGCGGTAAACAACTTATTTCTCCTAGTAACTTTAACACAATGAATACTTCAGCAGACTTTAAACTGCCTGCTGAAATTTTTGCCAGTGATGATTCAATTAGTGATGCAGGATTAACATCCGCTGATGATCAGGTTGTTAGGAACATAATACAAGACTCAATGCTCACTGACCCATTAGTTTCTACATCAAAGGATGAAATGTTAGGTGGAATAAATATTAAAATTGAAAATCCAGTCGAGAATTATATGCAATCAAAAAAGTTAAAGAAATCTAAAGACAAGAATAATTCAAAATTGAATTTAGCATCAATTAAGACTGAACTACAGGATGACTTTGATTGGAACAACATGACCCTTGCTACAGTTAACAACAATACTAATAAAAATAGGTTACAGAATATGTAAGTATAAATATTTCATAGTTTACATTTCCCCGCTGATTATTCTATTTCATTATTTAATTTTCCTAAGTTATATATGTATGTATGTATGTAAAAAGAATAATTTAATATATTTGTATGCAATCTCAATATTCAGGTTTAAAAGAGAAAAAATGGTCAAAAATCGAGATGACTTTTCTTCCAACTTTGGATCCAATTCAAACAAGTATGTAAAATAAATGTCATGTTTTGCAAAAAATTCCAAGAAAATACTTTTAAAATTATAGAACGTGTATCCGTCTTATATAACAGAAACATTAAAAAATAAATTTCATTTGTAAATTTACTAAAACCATTAAAAATATAATATATTTAAACTACATATTTTTCAGTATTACGTACCCAATATTAATATACTGACATAAATTATTCCGTAACTTAAGTGACTATAATAACCAAAAGCTTTTAAATAAAATAATACAACTTTATGTATGATAATATAAAAAATATACGTTTTATGAAACTTGAACCTAGCAAAGGACAATATAAAAACATAGTTTTGTTCAATTCGCTTTACGCTATTATATTAGCGACATCAACCTTTTATGTAAATATATTTTTTTTTTCAGGAACGATTTAGATGATCATTTGGATACTATGCAAACTGATTTGGATTCATTACGAGAACTTCTACGCAGTGACGCCTATTCGTTAGACACTAATACATTATTAGGGGTATGTAAAAAACCTTTAATTATTATAATAATAATTCGTAATTTTTTTTTAAATGTTTATAACCGTACGTAGGTTCGTTCGTAGCGCCATAATTTGAAATTTGTCTTGTGACGCAATCACGCACACTAATGCGTTCACTACGTAAATAAGTATTTGTTTGCGGTGTGGTTGGTAGCACTGTAATAAGTCACGTTGCATTCAACGTGCCGGGGCCGCGTGTAAGGCCTTGTGCGGCTTTTACCGTCACATTTATGCAGCCGTGCCGGCTACGTAATACAGGTCGTTTATATTACAATAATTGTTGATAACGATTCCACTTCACATGCCACACAGCACCGTCGGGTGTGATGTTATGATTTAATGTTATATATATTTAGATTTTGATTCACAACTTAAATATTAGAAAAGACATTTTAAAATAATTACGTTAAATTATTATTTCTGTATTGTCCGTAGAATGCTGATGCAGGCGTAGAATCTATGATGTCTCTTGCCATACCTTTTCATCAGCACACCGTGAATGACTATGTAATTTCTTGACATAAATGACGAGTGAATTTGAAATTAACTTTAACTTTGAATAGATGCAATATTTATTTTTGTTAATAATTACGTTTTGGTTAATTACGCTGTAATTTAATATGACCATCTTTTTATAAGATATAATGTATCTAAAATATATTACAATGCAAACAAAGTTTTATTATAGTATTATATCTAGTTTCTTCTATAAGTAAAGACAAATTTTAATACATGAATATTTTTTTTCTATTGGATTCTCTTTTAATTAGTGCTATAAATCTAACCTTAACGAATTATAACACAATGTGTATTTTTTGTTAAAGTCGATTTTTGTTTTATTAAAATTACTTATTACGATTAAGAGGAATTGTAAACTTTAATTATATTATTTATTTCAGCTATTCGGCTCCGATGACCCTTTTTATGGGCTGTCATATAATCC